>QANZ01054565.1:9817-54478 GCA_003254925.1 Chamaecrista fasciculata | reverse complement strand
ATATTTGTGTGTGTATATATTTTCCAATTCATGTTGCATGCACAAATAGTCGTAATGCACTTCTCTTCCTGACTTTATTTTTCTCCTACTTCAGCAAGAGTAAGAATAGGGATCCAATGGGCATCAAACCCATTTCAATTTTGCAGCATGAATATAATTTTCTTTTCTTTTCACTAAGATTGCATAGATATAATTGTGGTACATATGGAGAAAACTCTATAGTCTATACTACACATCAATAGAATTTCCTGCACTTCTATCACATTCCAATCCACAAAATGCTTCTCCCTCGCTAGAAGCAATGGTGCAGAAAATAGCCTATTCTGCTATAATATAACAAGGATTACTTTATATTCTGCAAATCCTTTTTTCATATTTAACTAACAGCAATCAGATTTTCTCGGCTTCAAGAGAGTGAGGCATGATGCTTGCTGCAGTAAAAATACAGGTCCTGATTATTACTACACCGATAGATCTGAAAATGCACAAGCAAAAAAATTCATGAGGATTATCTAAAAGTCTAAAACAACCGAATCGTTAAGGCAAAATATGGTGAAATTAATATGACTGAAGAACAGGAGTGCACTATACCATTACAAGTTATATATCATTTTCCTTCGGACTGAAAATAAACTTCCCCCATCAAAAGGAGTAAAAGGACTATTCCTTGATCACTTTTGTTTTATTTTAAGCTTCAATAAGACATTACCAACAACATAGTCATGTTGCTTTTTCTTGAAGCTTTTCCTTTGTCTTTTTTTTTTTCAGTTTCAAGAAACTTTGTCCCACACTCTAAACAGTTATATTAAACAACAGAATATTATAGTATTGTGACTAAGTTTTAAAATAGCAAACTAGCAACTGATAATATCAGAGGAATTATAGTTTACCAGCAATTTTGTCAGCTGGTATTGTTACTTTGTGTTCTCTCAGGCTCAGCCTCTTGGACCACGTTCTTAGGCATTTTACATGAATATAGCCCTATATGGCCCTTTGAATCACTTGGAACATCTGCCAATGGGTTCATAAATAATTCACTCCTGCGATGCTGAAATCTCGTGTTGTTTGTAGTGAACCTTTCGTAGCTACCATTTTTTTGAGCTACATCACCCGTTGCAGATAATGTGTTTCTTGAATAAATCCTTGATGTAGAATTTCGTCCGTCAGTCTTCTTCCAGAATTTAGAGCTCAAAAACTCAGAGCCAGGTAGCTTGCAACACATATCTTCTGTGGCATCAGTATGGGGAATCCTGCCACGTGACACTGCCAAATCATATGAGATCTCATCCAGGGCCATCTCTAGGCCATGCACACGTGTCTCCAGAGAATTCATCCCATTTTGGGAGCTTCCAATGAATCGCTATATTCAAGAAAAGGGGAAGATGTAAATCAGCACTAATTAAGTACTTGCTTGAATATTACGTTATGTCAGTAAAAAAATCAATTAGTGAAGCCGCGAAGACAGGCCACAAGGACTACCTAGGATAGCTCACTAGCAAGGAAAAATCAGTTATAAACAGGGAAATACGTCCAGGAATAAACACAAAATCTAAATTCATAGATAAGGAATCACAATGCGTTATAAAAACAAGATACAATGCTACTTTTTGTAAAAACATGCATATCAAGCCAATATAATGTACCTGGATAATATTTAATAGATTGGACTGCTGGTTCTCAATTTGAATAAGCTTTTCACGGATCAAGGACAGATCCTCAGCATCTTGGGGGCCCTCAGAAGCTTCACTTATATTGTTGACCGTGAAATCCGATCCTGGATCATCATAAAATGGAACCACACGAGACCCAGATCTCAGACCACCAAATTTTTGCACTGTCTCATCAGACATCTTGCTAAATAGAGCACGCCTTATATCTTTTCTTGGATTCACTTGCATCTGACTTTGGCATGGCTTAGAAACTTCTAAGTCACACCTTTTGATGTCATCTTCCCTATCTGTGTCCAAAGGGGAGGAATTTGAATCTGAAGTGTTAAGTTTCCAATCATAGCACTTCGTGTGGTCCAGTTCACACGATATCCCCGTACTTAAATTCTTGTCACTAATCTTCTTAGGGGTCTTTCTTTTCACGGTGGATACAAATGTAACCTTAGATGGAGAGGACCCATTGGTGGGCACTATTTCCTTTTGTTGAGGAGATTTAAAGCCAGTATCCACAGAATTTTCACTGAGACATTGCCCTTTACCACTATCTGGACCTAGAGAAAAGCCACCAAAAAAAGAGAAAAAGTAAAGAGGAGATGCCAAGATAAGAGGGGCCTTAATTCAAATTCCACACTTAAAAATAGAAAAAAAAGGAAATTAAAAAACAAATTTATACTTCAATCAATAATTTTTACATTTTTGGATAAAATGGTTTTGGCAGGCATTAGATCAAGTGTTATTCCTTTCATTTCTTCCATATTTCCTTTTCATCTTTTAAGTTTATCCATCCTAAAATCAACTTTTCTACTCATGACTCAACTGCCAAGTTGAAACTAACAAAATCAGAATCATAGAAGATAATTTTATCCAATGATTGCAGGTCACGGTAGGCAACAGATCATCTTACCAATTTCAATGAGCAACTACTTATGAATTACTAAGATCATTCTCTGAATAGTAAAGCCTTACCAGCAGCTGAATTACAAGCGGCTTTGGCAGGAGAAGAGACATCCTCATCAGTTGAATCGGTTACCTCCTTCCACATCTCCAAGGCACGATTCATTGTGTCTCGAACTACCTTCACCTATTACAACAATATCAAATTAAAGCCCTGATCAAGATGCTTGAGAATTCTTCAACGGAAATCATGTGAACAACATAGCAATTTAGTATCGACTCTCCTTCCCTCCACTATTTTTGACTAATAAGCTTTGATGAAATTTGTTCAATATGAAAAAACGAAGCTCAATAGTCAATACCTTATCAAACCTCCGATTCTGCAACGAAGTCTGGCAAAGCGCCTTATACTGCAATGCAAAACCGTTATCCAACAAAGCCACTTTTCCCAAGGCCTCAGAAGCTGCCTTTCTGACCATCCAATCCTGATTGCTGAGAAAGTGAAGAAGACAAGGCACCAACCAATTCAACACTCCCTGACTCGACGCGCCACCAACACTAACAACACTCCCTATCACCACCAACACCGCCGCCTTCGCCTTACACACCTCATTCTTCGCTAACTTCCCCAATCTCGGCAACGCACTCTTCCTCAACGCCTCCACATCGGGCTCCGGCGCCGACTCAATCGCCGCCGCGAGACACAGCGCCGAGCCGATCTGCGAGTTCGCGTCCTGCTCCTGCGCTAGAGTCTCCATGAACGGCCTCAGAAACGCCGCCGAGAACGGCGGCTTGGTGATCCGCGACGACATTGCGGCGACGGCGTCGATGCAGGCGGATCGGACGGCGGAGTCAGGGTCGCGGAGGCGGCGGAGGACGGTGGAGATCATCTTGGAGACGAACGGAGACAAAGCGTCGCCGTGAGAGTGCGAGAGAACGGCCAAGAGACGCACGCATTGCTTTCTTACCGGAGATTTAGAGGAAGAGTCGGTGTTGTGAATGCAAGCGAGGAACGAAGAGAAGGAGTCGTGAGACAAGGTTTGAGCGATGGCGTCGAGCTCGGAGGCGGCGACGGCGAGAGTGTCGCGGTCGGAGAGTTTGTTCAGGCAAGAGATGACTCGTTGTTTGAGGTCGTGGGTCGACCCGGCGGGTCGGGTCGGACTCATAGAGAACCGCTTTCAACCTTACCCGAAACGTTTCGCGGAGGGAAGAGAGGAAGAAGAAAGAGTGATTTTGGCGGTAGTGGACAGTGTTGACAAGTTTTTAGTTTATTTTAGGCGGTGCGGTGTGAACGGAGCAAGTTTTTGTTTTGTTTTATATATATTTGTACGAATTTACACTTTAGTCCTCGTTACATTGGAGTTGGGGCGGATTGGTATTCACGTAGATTGTTTGTTTGTTTTGAAATTGTTTTCTTAAGTTATTAGAATGTAATAGTAAAGAAATAAGTTGCACTTCTTTCTATCAACATTTATGTTAATATTATTACACTTGATGTGCAGTTTAATTACAAACAATCGTCAAAATCAGATTGTGGTGAAAAATATTAGTAAAGACTTGGCCAAGCACAACTGAATTGTTTTATAAATGCCTTTAAAGTATGTTTATAAGCAATTTTAGTTTGAGACGAGGAGGACCAAATGCATTTGATATACACTTTTGCCTAAGTAAAAGGAACATTCACGTCTAAGCGCCCACGACACCACCCTAATTCTTTTAGGAGGAACAAGTAATATATGTCATTTACATAGATAAAGAGTAAAAGATAATACGAGAAGACGCTTCGCGCCCACCGAAGCATATCAAGGCAAGATACGCCATTTCTGTCATTAAATGCGGTGATTCTGAGCATTAAATTCAGAGATCCTCAAAGTCGCTCCTGAAAGACAAAAATGTGCTGGCCACAATGTACCTTCGAGCAAAAACACACTTGAAATGACCAAAAGGCCTCGCGCCCTCAGAGATAAAGTAAAGCGCATTTAATGTCTTCACCTACTCCCATAAAAAAAAAAAAAAACAAAAGGCTTCACCTGGCAATCCGAACGTCGGCCGTCAAATCCTGACACGTCGGATATGACTGTTATGTCATGCGTCTTTCACTGTCCAGCTTATACCTTGTACAACCTCAGAAACATGAGGACTAGAAGTATAAATACCCTCATACAACCCATGATAAGGTACGAGACTCTTTACGCTAAAAAACCCTAATACTCACACTATCGACTACTTATTCAAGCATCGGAGAAGAAACACAGAGACAATCCTTGTGCTTTCTTTCTTTTGCAAGTTTCGACATTGCCAACTTGTATCTAGACTCTCTCATACTTGTAAATACAATGTTAAATTTAATTTCCACTGATCCAACTTTGTAGTTTTCAGCATTATATTAACAATTATAATTTTAACAAAACTTTTAAAACATACTATTAGATGTCTAAAAAGGTATGTGATTTTCGTTACTTTTTGTGATAGCTGAAAATTGATGAAGTTGTTACATGTGTCTATTTCATTTGAAAAAAAAAAAAAAAAAAAGACAATAGGATAGTAGAAGTCGATCTCTTCAAATTCTTTGGACGATTGTTGATATAATTTGATCATGATCGTGAGGTTGTTACAAGCTATTCTTAATATGTTTTGATAAAACGATTAATAACATAATAAATCAAATAGTCAAATAAAAAGACGACTATACAATTGGCAATTGTCAAGGGTAAACAAGACTAACATCATAACGAATTAATAAATTAAGCTTCAAAATCTCACTTAAGGATTACTTTCTCATGTTATATAGTTCCCATACCACCCAATCCATATTTTGAATTTTGAATTAAAACTACGGATAATTTTTTGGAAGCAAATAGACCTTTTGATTTGAAAGCTTAAACATTTTAATATGTACACGGTGTTTCATTTCAATGTTTAAATTGATACTTTTATATTTATGTCAATAATTTTATTATAGTTCAAGAAATTTTAAAATATTTTGAACTAAAATAAGATTAAAAGTGTTGGGAAGAGAGTATAAAAAGACAAAAACTTAAAGCTGCAAGTCTGATGCTCTTATTAAAATAATACTCTTGCATACATGATATTATTGAGGCCTAGATATATAGGCTTACAGCAAAACAAACAATCCTACAAATAAGGCTATGCATATGCAACTAATAACTATTTATTAGGAATAATCATCAACACAACAACGGGAATAAAAATGCTGACTCATGCTAACAATAATATCCCACATAATAAGGAGACTTTGAATCACTATCACTTTCTAACACACCCCCTTGATTCAAACTCACATACGCCTAGTAAAGCTCTAAAATAACAGAATTTTTCTTTTGACAAAGCCTTTGTGAGTGCATCAGCCAACTGCTCTTCTGTACTGCAATATTCAAGCACTATCTCCTCTTTTGCAACTAGATCACGTATGAAGTGAAAACGAATATCAATATGCTTTGTCCTACTATGGAAAGTTGGATTCTTTGTCATGGAAATAGTTGCTTTGTTGTCACAGAAAATTTCTGTTGCTCCATTTTGTGCTTGTTGAAGATCTGCCAACACCCTCCTTAGCCAAATAGCTTGGCAAGCTGCTGAAGTAGCTGCAACATATTCAGCTTCAGAGGTTGATAATGCTGCCATGGCTTGTTTCTTTGAACTCCAGGTTATTGCTCCTGAGCCTAGAGTGAAAACATTTGCTGAAATACTTCGTCTATCATCTAGTGAACTTGCCCAATCACTATCAGTGTACCCATACAATCTGAAATCTGAAACTGTATAGTACCAAATCCCATAGTTCAGTGTGCCAGCAATATAACGCAAGATTCTCTTAGCTGCTCCATAATGAGCCTTTGAAGGCCTTTGCATAAATCTGGAAATAACATCAACTGGAAATGCAACATCAGGTCTAGTATGGGTTAAGTAAATCAAACCTCCAACCAAGCTTCTAAACATCTTAGCATCTGCCATCTCTTCTCCATCTTCAAGCTGCAATTTCTCATTAATATTCATAGGAGTGGCTGTGAACTTGCAATTAAGCCGCGACCACGACCTCGGCCACCGCGAGATCCTCCTCTTCCACGACCTCTGGTTGCTGAATGATCACTTGCTCCTTGTTTGCTGTCCATTTCCTTGACTTGGAATGCCTTCACATCATCCTTTTCAATTGATCTGTTGATTCTCACCTCATGAGCTTGAAGAGAGCCCATCAACTCATCCACTGTAAGAACCGACAAATCTTTTGCTTCTTCTATGGCAGCTACTACATGGTCGAACTTTGGTGTCAAACTCCGCAGGACCTTTGCAACAATTGTTTCATTTGAAATCAACTCCCCATAAGAACGCATTTGACCCACTATTGCCATAGCTCGTGACAGAAAATCAGAAACTGATTCACCATTCTTCATCATCAAGGTTTCAAAATCACGTCTTAGAGATTGCAACCTCACCACTATCACTTTAGAGTCTCCTTTATACTCCTTCTGTAAAATAGACCATGCCTCCTTTGATGTGGTGGCTGCTGCGATGCGTGAGAAAATATTCTCATGGACAGCTTGTTGGAGAATAAATAGAGCCTTGGCATCTTTCTTCTTGTTTTCTTTCAGCCTCTTCTCTTCTTCCTCTGTAGGTTCCAATACTTCAATGAACCCATACTCCACCAAGTCCCAAAGCTCCTGCGACTTGAGCAATGTTTTCAACTTGATGCTCCACCACTCATATTTTTCTCCATTAAAAATGGGTATGAGGGGTTGAGTTGAAGATAAACCAGGTACTGATGCCATTTCAGTAACAATTAAAGTTGAAGAGACTCTCTCTCACTTTCACTCTAGTGTTTCCCGAAAGAACCCAAGAAAGAATGCACTTACCCAATGGACCCACACTCACATACACTCAGTTTTTGTCCACAGGATCATATATTGCTCTGATACCAAATCCCATAGTTCAGTGTGCCAGCAATATAACGCAAGATTCTCTTAGCTGCTCCATAATGAGCCTTTGAAGGCCTTTGCATANCAGGCCGTGGTGATATTTGAAGTTGAATATGATTAACTGAGGTAAATACTAAATTCCCTCCAATACTTTAGTCATTTCTCGGCCTTGCCCCATGCTCCTAGTATAAGTTGTTTAGAGAGGATCGGAACGTACCAGATAAATCCTCAAGACAATCAATGATACAATGAAGAGCGTTCCTGTTCCAGCAGCGAGTATGAATTTTAGAGGGTCCTGCACGGGTGGTAAAGCAACATTACTACTGGCAGAAGGAACATACATCGTGTGTGTGTGCAGTCAATTAGATGTCTCAAGAATCATGCCCATATATATAATCTCTGCTTCTTTTTTTTTGGCCAAAATATAATCTCTGCTTCTTCCTTACTTACTCTAGAAGGATTAAAGCTTGCAGCTGCAATTGGCGCTCCAAGAACTGTGAACACTACCAACCAAAGACCTCCAAGGCGAAGGAAGAAGGATCCCGGTCCCAGTTCACCCCATGAATACAACACTCCATCCTTCAGAGATGAATACTCATTCACCTATTACACAGTGAGACGAGAGTATAACAGATTATTCATTGTATCCATTTTACTCGTGTAAAGGTTCTAGTTTATGCTAAGGGGGTTCCAAATTTTCAGCTTAGCTACATGCACAGATTAATGTATCCGAAGGAAACAAACAAATTAAAAGAACTCATGGTTGGTTCAGATCAGGCTTGAGAATTCTTGCACTTATATTACAGCATGCTACTATATACCTTTTTCAAGGTTGCTCATACATACCGGCCTCTGCTCGAAAGGGACCTCAATTTCCAAGCCAGGATCCCAGCTACGTCCTGGAGATCTGCTTGTTTCTCCATCCATCTCATCTTTGACGGCCTTTATGGAAATTCGTTGAGACAGCTTTGAAGCTCTTTGATTAGGGATGATCAATGGCCCATAGATGCTTCCTGGTCTCACTTGCCTCACACTAGGTATTAGAGAGCAGTAAACATTTAATCTGAGCATTTACTTTTGAGAAACTTAAGCTATCGACAGTTTTGTTTGGCTGGTTTTCTTTCGTTCTGGCACACAATTCTGGAGGAGAAGGATGATGTTTAGCTTACATATTAGTAGTGATGGAATTTTAGTGTTGTTTCAGGGACCACAGATTATTTACGTGGAGGAGGAGAAAAACAACTAGGAAGAGGAGTGAGTTTGTACATGTTCCAGAATTTGAGAGAGCTACAGATTCTTTATTTCTTTATGTGGACAAGCTTCCTATCCACGTGGCCTTGTTCCAGACCCTTCATCTGATGAAGTGCTTAAACTTAGATTATCCGATAATTCGTGATTTAATTTTTTTTTGTGGTTTGAGAAACCGGGAAGGTTTTTGTTGCCAAATCCACGTGGCAGCCGTTACCTTGCACGCAAATTGGAGCGTTGTTTCTGTTGCCGGCACGCACTAAGAACGGGCATCAACGAGCAGTGTGTGTCAAAGATTTAACTGACGTACACGAATTTTTTTTTTTTTTAAACATGTCAAATTTTATTATAAAAAAGTCATACTGTATTTACGATTAGTCAAAGAATTCTAATTTGATAGTACAAAACAAGAATTATATATAAATATTGTTTAACTAGAAAAACAAATAAAAGTACAAATGATTTTAACTGAAAATCAACACCGATTTTAATGTTGCCAACAAAATATTTATTATAAAACTCTCTGCCTATTGAAAAAGCATTGTTCCTTCCGAAAGTAGATGTCATAGACTACATATCAAAAGAAGGGTGTTCGTTTCAAAAGTAGATGTCATAGACTACTCCATCAATTTGTTAGAGCATTCAATGTTTTTTTGACATATATGCTCAGATCTGAGTCAAGGTCTAGTATTGAAGTAGAATTTTTCATTAAAAAAAAACTAGAACAAAAAATAGATCTGCACAATTTTCAGAAAAAAAAATCTGGACAAAATCTTCCATAAAACTTAAGGGACAAAATATCTAATTTATTCAAATAAAAAATACAAACGAAGAAAGCAAGCATAGAGAAATTGCAATTAATACAATTCTTTCCTAAATATCAAAAGAAGAAATATCAAATGAAGATGAGAAATAGAGAATGAAGAAAATCAGAGAGAAATTGGAGTATTTGACTATTTGAGTATTTGTTCTGTACAACAATGCACGAAAAGAGATAAGTTGAAATTTTAATTGGCTAAAATATAGTATCTGTATATGAGTAGTGCATAAATTTGCCTTACTGATCCCAAACTTTTGAATGGAACGAGATTTTTTGCATTATTCAACCAAAAAAGTGTACCCAAACTTTTGAGGTTGAGGAAAAAAAACTTTTAACTTTCGACTTTCGAGAGCACGAATGGTCTGCATACTCTCCAAATGGATGGCATATGAGTCTGAAAATCACTATCATTGGAAAGGAAGGAAAAGATATCTGATTAAAAATTTGCATTTGTACACATATTTGAAATCTTCTAGTATGATAATGTTTTTATTGAAAACGGAATATATTAAGAAGCACTATACATCCCAGAAGGGGTACAATAAAGCGGGGGGCATCAAGCCAAGCCACAGACCCGGGAATAGAAAAAACAACTCTAGCAAGCCTATGAGCAACAAGTAATTACAATTGATCTAGTTAGCTCACTAGGTTGTTTAAGCAAGTGTCGGAGGTTCAATCTCTACCTTGTGTATGTAGCAACAAATTGGCCAGCGACAAACCCTTAAATGAAGCTCAGATTCGCGGAGGATTAGTTCTTAACCTATCAGGCTGGGGATACCTTGGGCAACAAAAAAAACAATGATAACTTTTTTTTTTTTTGGTAAATGTTGAATATTATGGACAGAGAACAGAACAGCAATTGGTTATATCAGATAATTGTAACATGATTTTTATAGTAAATTGTTAATAGAATAGCTTTTACTTTGAGCACAGAATATTGTGATATTTCTAGAAGATAGGTAATATTTGGCCAAAACCTCATTTTGTTCCCTAATTCTTATCTTAAGTTCTGTTTTGGTCCTAATTATTTCTTTTGTTATATTTTGATCCTTAATATTTTTTAGAAGTTTTGTTTTGATCATTAACTATTAAATGTGATCATATCTCTAACGTTTCAAGTCCAAATGCGATCAAATCAGATTTAAGAGTTATATTTGATGAGTTTTTCATTTCACAGTTGGGGTCGTCAACAAAGCGGATCAAATTGGGTATGAAATTAAGTTTAAAAGTGGGCTGCTCATTTCATTAAGTTGCTCATATTTCACTTATTTCATATTCGAATGTGATAAATTCAGAGTTAAAAATTACTATTGTCAAGTTCTTTCTCTTTCTAATTGAGATTATTGACAAACAATGTCAAACGGTACTCCAAAAGTTGATATCGATGTTTTGACCTAATTCACTTTTGGAATACCCATTTGACACTTTTTTGCTAACAATCCCAACTGGATTGAGAAATAACTCATTAAGAATAAATTGTAGTTCCGATTTCATTGCATTAGGACTTGAAATGAAAAAGATATAATTAACTTTATGAAAGAAGTGACTCACTTTGAGCTCAATCTCATGACTGATATATCCTTGTTTATCGATAACTCCAATTGAATAAAGAAATAACTCATTAAATATAACACCTAACTCCAATTTCATGACATTTGAGTTTGAAATGAAAAAATATAACTATATTTAATAGTCAAAAAAACATTAAAAACTAAAATGAAAAGAAAAAATATTAGGCAAAATAAAATTTAAGATGAATATTTTGAAGAAAACAAGTTTTCTTAGCCGCTGTTTCGCGGTACAGCGTCTCATTGGGGTCCAACTGTCCACATCGAACCAATTCAGGCCAGGCTCGTTCAGATTTCGTGACTATATAAGTATATAACTATATATACATAATACAGATTATATTCACAACTATGCGATTGTGTCATTTATTGTCCAAGAAAAACCGAATATTATCAAGTTTTAAAGATCAAATCAGGCCGCATTTGGAATTTGGAAATTCATTATTTCATTTCAGATTTGACAAGTCAAACAGTAAACCATAAGCCGGTCAGGCTTGTTCAGCATTCGAATTTCGAAAACAGAAATTTCTCTACAATCCAAATGAAAGCCAGAACGGTGAAAGGAAACGGGAGCTGGAGGACGAAGAAGTTCGCTTTGCCTTTTGTTTTCTTCATATGCGTCTTCTTCTTTCTCGCCGGATTCTTCGGCTCTAGTCTCTTTTCTCATTCTCAGGTCTTCCTTCTAAACCACAATCATATTTCCGGCTGGATTTTGTGCTACTTTTCTTTGATTTTATTTATTTGAAAAATATCTGAGATTCCGATCACTGAGAATTAGCAGGAAGATCTACATGGCGCGAGACCGAGACCGAGGTCGCTTGAATCGACGACGGCAGAGACCGAGTATTACTCGTTGCCTGCTGGAGAATCTGGTGATGATTCGTTTACCACGATTCCTTTCCAGGTGCGCGATTTTGTTCTTCGACCGTTCCAAATCTTTGACTGAACTGTTTAAAAGCTGACTAAGTTCAAATCTAAATTTTATCAGTTGAGTTCCATGCGGCATTTTTTTAGACTTATTTCCTGCAAAATCTTATGTTTCAAAGCTTTCGGTTAATTTACCTTAATATAATGATTTCGTAGATGCTAATGAGTAAGATAAGAAATCTCAAGGCTATGTCATTATTTCTTGGCTAAGATAAATGTAAAACTGTCAAGGAAATATTCAAATAGATTATTAACTTAAATAAGTTCGTTCACTATTGAAATCCAAATATTTTTCAGTCTGATCATATGGAAGTAGTTTTTGTCCATTGGCTCTGGAATGAAGTATCTCTTTCTTGCTTGTTTTTCTTAGGTTTTGAGCTGGAGACCTCGTGCTCTATATTTTCCTAACTTTGCAACTGCAGAACAATGTGAAAGCATAATTGATTTAGCGAAGGCAGGCCTCAAACCATCAACCCTGGCATTACGCAAGGGAGAAACAGCGGAGAATACTCAAGGAATTAGAACAAGGTAGTGTGTATGTGGTCTCTCTTCATTTTACACACTTTACCACATCTTCATTTCTGAGGATCCAAATCCGAACAGTTAGCCATATAATCATATTTATAACAAACTGGGCAAAAAGGCAATAATCTTGAAGTCAATATGCCACTAGAAAGAATATATGAGTGGAATGATTAAGAAACTAAACTTATGAAATCATGGTATTACCGTAGGCTAACAAGGTTGAAGGCTTCTTAAAATATTCATGGATCGTCCTATATTTGTGATATATTTTTTGTCCATAGAGAAATAACTTCAGAAACTTTATCAACAATCAACTTCAGGCAATCCAAAACCCTATCTGATAGGGGATTTTAATTAAGCGTGTCTAATTTCATCACCTGAAAAACCGAGGAGCAATCAGAATGATCTTCTGACATTTACTTTTCTTCAGCTATCCTCTAACCTGAATTGCGAACTTTTCAACCGAGATGTGAAAACATTTGTTTATGACTTTCTGAATTCTGACCTTGTCTCAAGATTAGATCTTGCAATGAGCTGCATGCTTGTTGACAGAATGTATGGCCTCATGATTTTTTTGGATAACAAGTTTTATTTTAAATACATTTTAAACTGTGGTATACAAAATATCAGGATAATACACATCTGGACTCTAAATCCCCACCAGAAAAAGAAATCAAATCGCACATACAATTTATATGAACACTTGAAGGAATGAAGCGTAGAAGGGAATATTCTCTGTAACTATTGGTAGTTTCAATTCCGGAGGTTTTGGTATAGTGTTGATATTTTTAATGCTTGTGCATGGCGCAAGTGCAAACTTATGCCAAAAATTTAGCTTGTAAAAAATGCAGTGATTCTGGTTATGAGGCCCTTCTCTTAATATCTATAATGCACATTATATCACGCAGTTAAATCAATACATATCGTGAGCTTATATTGTTATATTCTATAAACAGCTCAGGCGTCTTTCTCAGTGCTTCTGAGGATAAATCTGGGACTTTAGATATCATAGAGGAAAAAATTGCCAGAGCGACTATGATTCCCAGGACTCATGGGGAGGTAATATCTTGCCAGACTTTGTCTCTTCTAGAAAGGGACAATATATTGATGAAATTTAATATATTTTTCTTGTGCTTTATTTTAGTAATGGACTGTTTTTCTAGCTGTGTTCAACGCATCTAATATGTAATTATTTCTTTCTTGCAACTGGCATCATGTCCTTTACTTTTATGAAATTTATATGTCCTTACTTTCATTCCTCTAGTTCCACTTTTTATCCCAAAACAAGGTACAGCAACTTTCACCGCAAATTTTCATTCCCCCCAATCCCAAAATGATTCCTCTGTTTTTACTCATTCCAAACAAAGTGTAAGTCAGAAGCTATGCTCATCACTCCTTTATTTTTGTTTCACATTGTCTTGGTGCTGACGATGAAAAGAAACTAAGAGTCAACTTGTGCTAGATCAACAGTTTATGGAGGTAGAAATCTTATGACTTGTAAGTTGCACTAATGGGGGAATGGAGCAGGAGACTATCAAGGGAGTACTATGGTGGTCACTATGAGGCCAGAATAATGGACGCTCCTCCGAAAATATGCATTCAGCTTTCAATTTTTAGTTATTTTTTATGGTTTTAGCAGATAAAAATTTAAAAGTCATTTTTAAATATCACCCAAGCAGTCTTCATTAGTCATTACTCATGACTGTTTCTAAGCAATAGTATCTTCTTCTGCCACTGATAATGTCAATATATCTTATATTATATGGCTCCACCCCTTTTTGGTCGTCCACATTTTAAAACTATAGTACAAAATTAATAATAAGAGGAAAATTATTATTTGATCCCTTCTTTTTTATTGAGTTAACAATTTAGTCCCTCATTTATTTTACATACATATTTGCATGCCCATTAGGGCACGCAAAGCCTCTAGTTTTGTTATAAACCAGGAGTCCATTTTAGTAACAAACATTATTTCTCGGTCAGTAACCATTCCTCTATTTTTTATTTTTGTTGTCACATAAATAAGTATGGGAAATCATGTTTCAGGCATTCAATATTTTGCGATACGAGATCGGACAAAGATATAATTCGCATTATGATGCTTTCAATCCTGCCGAATATGGCCCACAAAAGAGCCAGAGGGTACGTTTGAAGTAAAACCCTTAAATTCTCATCTCAAAGTTGTTTTATTAATGGAATTTGTTGTTTTGTTGTAATGCGGATAGTGTTCATGTTCATGCATCAAACAACATTGCTTGGTCTCCAACGGTTGGGGCGTCACTGTCCTACCCTCCTGACCCGAGGTCTGGATAGTGCCTACTGATTGGACATCTGTTATCTGCATTATGTTTACGAAGCTTTAAGCCTCGTGCTGCTTAGAACAACTATAGCCATATTGATCATGTGGTAGACTATACTCAGTTAATGAAAGTTTGTATAATCCAGTATTCCCACGTGTGTGCTTGAAAGCTGAAATACTGTCTTTCAATATCTAAGTTCCTATTCTCTGTAATCCAATTTGGATTGCGTATACCCTCCCAATCTCATATTGCAGAGTTCTTGATGGTTTTTCTTTTTTTTAACCATGCTTACCTCTTGAAGTTACATAGATCAACTGTTTTGAAGTTGCTAATTTTTACATACTATAATCAGTTGATTTCTCAATATCAGTTTTGGTTAACCATGCAGTTGGCTTCTTTTTTGCTGTATTTAAGTGATGTTGAGGAAGGGGGGGAGACCATGTTTCCATTTGAGGTAAAATCAAATTTGGGATTGCATATTGAGTTTCATTTCACCTTCCAATTTTACTTGCTTAGCGAATTATTTAATCTGCAGAATGGTCTGAATATGGATGGTAGCTACGGTTACCAGGAGTGTATAGGCTTAAGAGTAAGGCCACGCCGAGGAGATGGGCTCCTATTCTATTCATTGTTCCATAATGGTACAATTGATCCGGTTAGTATATATGCCTCCTTTGATATTTAATACATCGTCCTTAAATTATCTTCAGGTCAGGAATAAGGTGAGTCCTTCCATGATACGAAAAAGAAATGAGAGAATATCTTTCTATGGCGAAAATTATCCCTATTCACCAAATGTTTATCTTTTCAGCCATAATCAGACCGGATTTGACAAATTACATTACTTATATTTTCGCTATATACTTTAAGGAATTGGATTCTCTACATTTTTATCCTCATCATTTCTTATAGATGTAGAGAAGAAGAGAATGAGAGAGAAAGTGTAGGTCATATAAAGTAATAAATGTGTAAAACTCACATTTTTTTCTTTTTACCTCTTTTTTTCTTAAATCCTCTACATTTTCATCATCTTTTTTTCTGTAGAGTTCGAAAAAAAAAAGAAGAAGAAAATTTAGAAAGAGAAAATGTAAATCTTACAGATTTGTTATTCCATGAGATCCACATTTCCTTTTTCTTTCTCTCTCTAACTCTACAAAACATGTAGAGAATCCTTGGTCTTATAATTCTATTTTTTTCTAAATAGATCCTTGGTCTAATATTTAATTAATGATTAAGTCCTTTCTGTTAAGTAAATGATAAAATAATAATTACATCAAAGTTTAGTTAATTTATAAATGATTTAGTAAGTTAAAATAATAATTATATTCATTAAAAGTTTAATTAACATCTAATTAACATAATTTTATAAAATAATAATAATAAAATGTAGTTTTTGCCAAGTTAAAAAAAAATTATGTTTTGATTCCTATACTTTAACTATATTTTTTGGTTATTGTCATATATTTTTTTAAATTAATCAAATTTTCGTACTATTTAATCATAGGGATTTGCTTACAAATTAAATGTAAATGTAAATACTTAATTATAAAAATTAAAATGATAGAAATTTAACTCAATTAATATAGATTATAAGAACCTTCGTTAAATTTTTTCAAAAAATTAACGGAATATCCTCGTTGAAAGTTGTATTTTGACTATTTTTTAGTTGAAAAAAATTCCGTTAATACTATTTTTACAAATAATAACAATAATAATAATAATAACACTCCTTAGTCCTTACAAGTGACAATATTTTTAATTCCGGTTATTTACATAAAGGACTGTTCAAAGTTCAAAGTTCAAACTTTCAGAATTATAAAAGGGGGGGGTGGTGAGTTTTTGGGGCCTGAAGAGAAGTCTGGTGTTGAAGGGCCACCATTATGGAGGGACGGGAGAATAATTAAGTACAAACTTAAGAAGGTGTAAAAATTAAAAATCCATTTGGGTTACGTAGTGTAATTACTTAAAAAAGAAATCAAGAGGATAGAAATTTACTTGTGTTTGGACTTTGAAATAAGGAAATATTGCCTGTTGTTATTTTATATTTCTTTTTTTAGTTTATATTTATATTTTCTCTTCAAGTTTAAGAAGCGTTTTTATTATACAATATAAATCTTGTTATGATGATATTATGTGTTTTTAAATTTAATTATTATTAAATGATGATTTTAATATATTTAAAAGATACGAGATGTGTTTAATCTCACTCTCTCTTGTTTTTATTTTCATTGAAAAATAAAAAAATATATAATTGAATATGTGGTTGAGACAATTTTTTTGAAAATGTTTATAGGAAATCTTTTCTAATATAGATTGGAAACAAGAAATAAAGACATTTTTAATATTTGGGTAAATTACACTTTGGTACCCTGTGGTTTGAAACTTGACACTTTGGTACCCTGTGGTATTCTCCATTAACACTTTGGTACCCTTTGGAGCTATTTTGTAATTTTAACCATAATAAATTTTACAAAAATTACATATTGACCCCAAAAAAATTTTAAATTTTTCATTTTAGTCCCTATATAATATGTATCCAGGGACCTATTTGTAATTTTTTGAAAATTTTTTGGGGTCAATATGTAATTTTTGCAAAATTTGTTATGGTTAAAATTACAAAATAGCTCCAAAGGGTACCAAAGTGTTAATGGAGAATACCACAGGGTACCAAAGTGTCAAGTTTCAAACCACAGGGTACCAAAGTGAAATAGGGTCAAACCACAGGGTACCAAAGTGTAATTTACCCTTAATATTTTGAAAAACTAATTTGTGATTATTACAAAAAAAATTGTAATATATTTGAACTATACATCAAAGAAAGCCATTTACATATATTAATATAATTATTAATGATAATCAAACTAAAAAATGCATAGAACTTATAATCAATCAATGGAACAATTAAAAAAATAAGTAAAAACAAAAATTTAATTCTATGAAATGAATTGTTTCTTGAATATTTAAAACTTAAAATAGAAATAAGAACTAAAAACGAAATATTTCCGTAAAAAAAATCATACCCTTATTATTCGCAAAGCATAAAATATTCAAAAGTTATTTTTTTGAAAAAGTTGAATGTCTTTTTAAAGTTTTTTGTTTTTTTTTGGATCAGATTTTCAAAGTTTTTTGTTGAGTCTTTTTCAAGTCAGAACATTTTTTTTTCAATAAAATTGTGCTAATTAATAAGCAGACAGTTATTGTGTGAAAACAAACACACCCTAGAGAAAAACATTTTTAGGGAATCGTTATTGCAAATGGATTCAGCTGACGTTTTCATGATCATCTTGCTTTGATTGCTGGAACAGACTTCGCTCCATGGGAGCTGCCCTGTGATTAAAGGAGAGAAATGGGTGGCTACAAAGTGGATTAGGGATCAACAACAAAACGATTAGATTTATGGTACTCGCGATCGCAATGCAAACTCAGATTTCTTTTTTCTGAAGCTTCGATTCATGAGTATTATCATTTTTGTAGGGTGATGAGTTTTGACGGCTTTCGGTAGTACAGTTTGAGTTTTACGGTCGGGTGAAATTATGGAGGAAAATGTGAACATCAGACTGAATGTACAGCAAGACTTAAGTTAATCATTGTATCACTCAAGCGCTGCTAACTGGTTGTTAAAACACTATCAATAATCACCAAGTGCCAGTGACTTAAAAGTATTCAATCGCTTTCCATGCTCTGAAATAAATATACTTCGTACATCCATGATCAGTAATTTATAATAATATAATAAAAAACTATTTCAAAACTAAATTACTATCCTCTTACCACTGAATAGTGTTTTAAGTCATTTTCTACACTAAGACGCAAATAATGCCGAAAAAATTCTTTTACGGCAATGTAAAAGAACCGACTACATAGGTTAAATCACAGGGAATTTCTGCTGCTTTAATTATAGTGAAAGAATTTCTGGTTAAATCACCTAAAGTGTGTCTTCAAAATTCAAATAATTATTGAAAATCACATTACGGCAGTTTCATTTTTTCATTTTATCACTTAACCCTGTAATTGTCAAAAAGTTTTCACCTGATCTTTATGTCCTACGAAAGAACTGCCAATCTGCCATATGCCAAGGCACCAACAATTAGATTCTGACAGCAGCTTCACAGAGGTTGGCTAGATCTCCCTAAGCGTACCCAAACAGCAGTATACAGCAGAGGATGGGAGCTACAACATGAAAGTACAATGATAAACAATTAGGCCTGCATTCCTTCTGGCGGCTACTAACTCAAATTGATCATGGTTTCAGATTAAAGATTCTAAAGGAATACAAAGCAGAAGCAGCAGAAGAAGAAAGCACACATTAATATAAAATTTTAAATTACAAAGTACCCTATATTCCGTCATAGGAAAAAAAAAATTCTGGACCAAGTGATTTAATGGAATGGAAAACCCCAATCTGGCCACTTCCGTTGGCAAAGTTGGCAATGCCTAGACTAAAATCAGTGCCTGTAGGAAAATCAACAGAGCAGGATAAATTTCCTGATTACTTTTTTCATGTTGAGTGACCATCCAACTATTGCAGCTATGTTTTGAGAGTTTTAATGAGGATGGAGAGGAGTGGACATTGTTTGAATAGATACGTTGTTTGAGAGTTTTTAATGAGGAAAGAGTGGACACATGTTAATCTTGTTTGAAAGTTATTAGTAATGGAATTGAATGTACACATGTTATAATTGTCTTTAAAAATTGTAAACTTGTCCACTCCATCCTTGGCTTCCCAGATTGGGGGGACAACAAAAATTGGATTTTGGAGAGACAAGAGGTGTTTTGGAGTCCCACCTTGTCCATTCCACTCCTCCATAAAAAAACATCCAAACAATTTAGTATTTTGTCTCTTCCACTCCACTCCATTTCCCATTGACACCCTATCCAAACACACCCTAAAACTGCATTGCAAAGAGAGAGAGAGAAGTTTACATGTTTTGTAGAAGCAAATTTTGCAGATGTAGTAATGAAATAATTAGAATGTTTCATGACTAACAAAGTGAACCGTGCTTCAGAGTTAAAATAACACAGGACGATATCATAACCAAATTGGTGGAGAATCAAAACTTAATACAGTTCACTGTAAAGTGAGCTAGACACCAAAAAATACAATATAATGTCCAGTAATTTTTAATTTAATGATCCGAAGAATTGGCAATGCAAAGGCTCATTGCAAGCTTGTTCTCCTCTAATATCAAGGCAATGAATATCCACTAAAGACAACAGAAAAATACTTCGGAAAAATGTACAGCATCATTTGCAGCAGATGCAGTTGTGGAATAATAAGAATGTTTCATGTCTAACAAAGTGAACCGTGCTTAGTTAAAATAACACATAGGACGTCCAAATTGGTGGAGATACCAAAACTTAACACAGTTCATTGGAAAGTGAACAAGACACCAAAAAATATAGGACACATGTTAAGGTTTTTTCTAATTGGTTAGTAGAGCATCTCATATCTTGAAATTTACGAAAATTCATTTAAAAGATAATTTTTAATGTTTAAAAATTCACTTGACCAATCAAAAGAAACCTTAACATGTGCCTTATTAGAAGGACCCAAAAATATACTCCCTCCGGTTCTATATATCTGGTGTTTAAAGTTTCTACACACAGATTAAGAAAATGATTAGCCAACGTAGAAGGAAGAGAAAAATGAAGTAAAATAACTAAACTATCCCTATTAAATTACTTGGAAAATGTTTATACATTTATGACTCTACTATATTTAATAGGGGTAGAATGGTAAAAAAATAATTAATGCTCTCTTGAATTTATAAAACATCAGATATTTTGAAACAAAAATGATTTTCTAAAACACCAGATATTCAAAACCAGAGGGAGTAATATATATGTCCAGCATTTTTAACATAATGATCCTAACAATTGGCAATGCAAAGGCTCAAGCATGCAAGATTGTTCTCTTCTTATCAAGGCAATGAATATCCACTAAAGACAACAGAAAATACTTCAGAAAAATGTACAGCATCAATGATTGTTCTTGGAGTTAGAAATGATTATTCATGGAAAGCAGTAAATTCTTCACTGTACATGATACACACCATTATATTTTCATTAATAACAAATAAACTAAAGAAACAAATCATATTTACGGCATTAAAATTCATTATATACCACTACCGCAATATTAAATTCTGCACGCAGATTCGCAGAAATTGGAATTCGTAATAGTAACTTCTGGATATAAAGAAATCATTTAGGTGTTCAGTATAACAGCGACTAAACTAGAGGCTTACTTTGAATGTGAAAGCACGCAAAGGTTGTTGCTCATCCATTACAAAGAGACATGAGTCCATATCTCCATGACGATCTGGTCCCTTCCGATTCCGTTAGAAGCTAATTAACTCAAACTCTCCCTACACTAAGCATATCATAGACCTTCCACCACTGACAACACTCAACAGGAGGGAGAAAAATAAAATCAACATGCAAATCACGGAGCCAAAGCTAAACTGACTAATTAATCATCAAAAAGAGGAAAGAAAAACGAATTTCAAAATCTGGTCGCCGAGATCAAAGAAGCAGAAAATAAAAACTAAGTAAATTTTCAGAATCTTAACTCAGAAAATAAGAACAGCTAGGTTAAATAGAGAACTTAGTACTATTATTATCATTATCATGATCTTCATCATTATTTGTACTAATTCTGCTGCCATTAAAATAAGAAATTCAAACTCTCCAAAAGTATAGTTTTCTTTCTATGTTTCGCAGATTGTCTTGGAAAAGCAATTTTATAATAGAAATGAAGAGACGGCCAACCTGAAGCGAGGGAATAGAGAGACGAAGTTTCGCTGAAAGAAAGAAGATCGAAGAAATTCCACGGTCGAATATTGTTGAATGTCTGTTAGAGTTAGTCGCATCAGAAGAAAGAAGATCGAGCAGCAGCGAATCAGAAGAGGAAGACGGATATGGACGGATTTGGTTCCGAAACTAAGGTCTGTCTGACGACTCTCATTGGCTTTTTGTATCTCAGATTTTAGATACACAGAATGAGAATGCTGTAATCAACGTCCTGTTTGGATCTGAGATAAATCATAGATCGTGATGAACAGATCATGATAGAATAGAACAGAAGAAAGCACAGAGTGAGGGGATTATGAGATTATCTGATAGACCCGAGCCATTATTCGGTAATGTTATGCAGTTATACTTGTTCTGTTTACAATTCCAGCCCAGCGGCTCTTAGGAGGGAAGGGAGCTGAAAATGAAGAAACAAACGGCGTCGTAAGTACGCTTGTTATTTATTATTCTTTTTTCTTCTTTGGAGCTTTTCCCTCGCAGTCGCGCCATACGGAGGAAATCGTTGCCGTTGGAAAAATAGATAAATATTATATCGATCGGGGAAACATTCAGAAAGGAAAAACTAAGCAACAAATATGATTGCCGTTTCTAGGTCACAGACTCTCAGACTCGCACCAGCATTAGAATTAAAGGATTAGAATTTTCGAGTTCTTCAAGGAAAATATGATTTTAAAAAACAAAAGTATCTATTTATATAAAGACAAAAGTCTTTCGGTTTTAAAAGTATATTTTAATATTTTATATTTGTCACATTTTTTTGGGTTCAATTTCAGACTTTCTAATAATGCAACTATGCAACAAATAATCAATAATATTTTATTCTAATGAAATTTAATATGGCAGTTCATATCTAAGTTTGTTCTAAAATAATATAGATTAAAGTGTAATCTAATATTTATTTTTAGTGTATATTTCAATATATATTGAAGTATAAGTAATTATAAATATATTTATAAAGATATAAAAAAATTGAGTGTTTTAAGATTAAAAATTATTATAAATTATAATCAGATTATTAGATAATTTAAAACAGAAATATTATGAGCTTAGCTAAACATAACCTTAAAATGTAATGCTTGAATACGGCGTGGCCCACTTTCTTGAACACAACCAACATTCTAGTTGCAGTGTCCGAATATCGCGGGATTCAAAGATGGTTTTTTTTTTTTTACAAACTCTTAGGTGCCTTAGTTATGTTCAGTATTTCAAATTAGTTTTTTAGATATTTTTTGTTCTATATTGGTTCCCCAGTATGCAAAATTTGACAAAGTTGGTCCCTGTAACGGTTTTCATCCAATTTCCTGTTTAAAAAAAAAAAGATAAAATTGATTTTTAACTCCTAAAAATTTAAATTTTTTAGATCAATTTTCTCTATAATAGAACAAAAAGTAAAATAGAAGATATAATTTGGGGTTTTAATTTATTTCACGCCAAAAAATAATCTCTCTCTCCAAAAAAAAATCCAATGAGACCTAGAATGAGCAACACTCCTCCAGCAAGATTCCGAAACGGTGAAGGAGTCGTCGGAGAGGGATTTGGCGGCGATGGACTTCATGGGCTGAACAGGCAGATGGACACCGTGGCACTGTGAACGAAAGCTTTGCCCAATGGAATTCCGCGATACATGACGGTGAACCTAGACTCACCGTACTTGATCCCGACCTTGTTAGGGTTTACAGCGGTGAATAGCAATCGAATGGAGAGAGAGAGAGATGTGGAGGAGGAAGGAGGGTTGGGGGTTATGCCCATGTACTGTACACCGACTTGTTGGAGATCGAATTGGGGCTTTTTGGGTTTGACGGCGAGGATGATGACGAGGACGACGGCTAAGACGAGAAGAGCAAGGAAGAGGCAGCAGCAACAGCCTTTGAAGGAAGCGGAAGAGGAGGAAGATGAACGATACGACGGCGTTGGGTAGTAATAGCGATGAGCAATGGGAGCTGAAGAAGAAGAAGAAGAAGAAGAAGAAGAAGAAGAAGAAGAAGAAGAAGAAGAAGAAGAAGAAGAAGAAGCTGATGGTAATGGTGGTGGTGGCCTTGAGGGTCTGTGGTCCCCGTTTGCTTGAGGATTTCCTCTTGTGGTCATTTTTTTTAGATTTCTTCAGCTTCTTCTTCCTCATTGCCGCATAATCCCTCCACTGGATTTTTTTTTTGGTTGGAGAGAGAGAGGGTATTTTTTAGTGTGAAATAAACTAAAACCCCAAGTTATTTCTTATTTCTTACAATTTGGTCCTATTATAGAGAAAAAAGTCCTTGATGTAAAAAGTTAAACTTTTAGGAGTTAAAAATTAATTTTATCTTTTTTTTAACAGAAAAATGGATGAAAACGGTTAAAGGGACCAACTTTGCCAAGTTTTACATAACTGGGGGACCAATTTGGAACACTGAGTATAATTGAGGTACTAAAATAGGACTTTGACCTTTTTTTTAACACAATCATTTGGCATGTTTGGCTTGCTAGAAATGCTCAGATCTTTCAAAGTGCCACTTTCTCCCCTGCTTCTATTTTAGACGGGGCAAAAAGAGATGCTGTTGAATGGTTTTTCCTTGCTCGAAATTCAAGTGTCCCTCGCCTCTCAACTTTTACTCACATCAAATGGCTTCCTCCTCCCATGGATTGGTGGAAACTAAATACAGATGGTGCTTGCTCTTGTTCTAACCCTAATAATCCTAATGGTATTATTAGTGCCGACGGAATCATTAGGGATCATGTTGGTAACTAGTGTAGCGACTTCAACAAAGCCTTTGGTGTTGGGACTAGTCTTCTAGCCGAACTTTGGGCCATCCACATAGGCCTTGATCTCGCCTTACAAGCTGGATTTTTTAATCTCATTATATAATTTGATTGTTCTCATGCCATAGACCTCTTTAACAATGATGATTTGCTTGCCTCTCACCATTATAGTGCTATCATATCATCTTGCAGGTTAAAGTGTGGCGCCCTCCAGCAATATAAATTGCAGCATATTCACCGTGAAAGGAACCAATGTGCAAACATCCTTGCAAAATCTTCATTCCAGGATGCTTTTGATTTAGTTGTTTTTGACAGGATGCCTGATTTTTTGAATGTAACTTTCCTCGCTGATTTTATGGGGACTAGTCACCCCGAAGAATAGGTGTTGGTTGATTTTGTTATAATCTTGGATTTATTTGTGTAATGAAGCTCCATTTTTATAAAAAAAGAAAGATGGTTTTTTTTGGCAAAAAAAAAATGGTTTTCTAATAGATTTTGGGTAAGATTCCAGATTAAAATAGAAAGAAAAATATTGTGAAAGAATGTAATCATTTTATTATTCCCCTAAATTATAAGAATTAAGATATAGATATTACATACAGCCTGATTAGCAGGGGAGGGGAAAATTGTTCGATAAAATTGACTGAAAATACATTTCAATATTCACAACAATACGAGTGAACTCTGCATCCTCGCTCCTGAGCCATAGGGATCTGCAGCAATCTCAGGGAAGTTAACAGGTTGATGATAAAATCAGGCAGAAAAATATGATAAACGCGACTCCATTGCGATGATATGTTATTTCTAGTGTTCATGCATTCAAAACAACAATTCATAGTTATTAGAATAATTATAATTCAAAATTGTCTTGATTATGGACAAGATTACAAAACTAAAGCTAGCTCAAAATTTGACTGTTGGATTTTCACAAAATCCACTAGTGCTGAGGAATTTCGAGTTCTCTTCAATCTCTAAACCGTCAGAATTGAAAAATATATTAATCGAGAATTACCTTTCATGCACTAATCTTGTTTGGAGTTGTAGCTACATAATTCAGACCAAAATGTGGCTATTCAAATGCTTGAATTTCTTCATAAGCCAATTCATCATTTTCCTGTAATAAAAAGGCATGATTTATCCAATCCCAAATTGTCCAGTAGACTCCAAGATACCATATATCTTAGCCTTTCTAGTTTTTTTTTGGACCAAAAAGTTAAAACACCAAATAGCCTTACTTACAATGCGATTGTCTGGCATCCAATTAGGAATGCTATTTGAAAGAATAGCGACGTATTGCTCCATTGCAAGCTCTGGACTCATAATCCCAAGTTGTTGCCAAGCATTCCTTGCACGAAAAACCAAAAGTTATACCATAACCTTGAGGGGAAGAGCTGAGTGTGATCATACAACCCCATTGCAAATCAATTTCTTACCAGAAGGGTTTGAATCAATCAACATTAGACACAAAAATATAATGTAATTCATGGCTAAAGTGAAAAAATGGAACAAGCAAACTGTAGAAACTAGAATGTGTAGAATTGAAATACCACTTAGCTCGAGCCATGAAGTTGAGTGCCATTGGCTGGGGTTTGTGGCAAGGCCCTTGGGTAGCGATCTTGTGAAACCCATATAACTTCATCTTCACGTCATTGCTGAGATTCGCAATGTGCTCAGCATTGGTTTTAGACTCCACAAATAAGACTGCAGAACCAAAAATCCTCTCCAAGTCACTACTTTCTATTCCTTCCCAATCATCCTCTTCTAGCCATTCCTTGTTTTCATAATCCACTTCATTCTCATCACACTCATCAATCTCATTGCAATTCCCTTCACACACAGGTTTCGAGATCTCAAGCTCCTCATCTACTTCGCTAATCTTGATCCTCTGGTTACTTTCATCGACAACCTCAATTTCACTGAAAACTATGTTCTCATCAATCTTCTTTCCATTACTGACCTTAGGCGATCCACAATTCGCCTCCAATAGCCTCTCCAGAATTGATTCACCTCTTAAGTCATCGAATTTTCCCGAGACGAGAACAACTTCCTCTGTTTCCCAATTCTGAATATCATCATCGGATTCAACTCCACAGTCACGAGATTTCATATCCACTCCGTCGTATTCGTCATCGCTGTGAAGAACGGAGAGGAGCTTTATGAAAATTGATGGAAGCAGAAGAGAAACAGCAAGAGTCAAAGCAAAGTCCCATAAGAGCTCCATGTTAGAGAAAGGTAGGATGTATTGGTGAGACTGTTTTGAGATGATAGCGATCAACGAGAGAAGAAGAGAATTTTGCATAGAAGAAAAAGAGGAAGGTATATTCTCAGTTTCAGTTTTGGATCTCAGACGTACTGTTCGGTGTAGGTCTATGTACATACTACATACACATACATGTTTTACCTAAGCGACTTGTTTAGTCGGTGATGGAAAACGACCCTTCTACCACCTCCTATATAGTGTTGTTATAACTAGAGCTAGATTCTTTGCTCTTTGGAAATGAATTGGTACAGGTATATAAAATGTGTATTGATAAAATAGCGTGCAAAATGTAAATTGTGATAGATATTATTGTCAAGAAATTAAAATTAGTTAATACAGAACCAACTCGACGAAGGGGACACGCAATGCACAATGAAGAGTTAATGAAAATTTGAGTAAAATGGTGAGATTAATTATGGAAATAAATCTGCAATTCCCGCCGCAGGAATTGTGAAGCTATTTTTCGGAAAAACGAAGCAGTGGAAAAACAGCTGTTTTCCCTTCTTCATTTGTTAATTTTTAAAGGAAAAACATAAACGCTAAATAATAATTTTATCCATTATTATGCATTACAAATAGTATTTGCCTTATCTTCCGAATTTATTTGACGTGTTCGTTCTTAAAAACCTTTGCTGATACCATACGACAACATAACTGACTTGTTTATTAGTTAAGTGGTCCATTCCAACATGATTGTATTTCGTCTTTGTTTTTTGAATTTTGACCTGTGTGTTAGACATTACTTGCAATTACCAATAGATCTAAACTTCAAAAGCAGATAAGCACGCACAAGATCTGGATGTACCAAACAGCACATAAAGTTTCCCGACCAAAGTAATGGCTTCCTTTATTTTCAATAGATACACCATAAATGATATCACTTACAAACTATGTATCACTAATGTAACTGGTAATTTTTCGCATTATTGGCCTGTGTCGGCAGGTTACAAATATGCTACAAGGTACATTGAACCCTGAGTACTAACTTTTTTAAGGCTAATAAAATATTTAAGGATTTATTTAATATGTGCCCTTAGGGCATATTTTAAGGTTTCTTCTGATTGATTTATAGAGCATCTTTATCTTGAAATCTACGAAAATTCATTTAAAAGATAATTTTTAATGTTTTGAAAACTCACTTGACCAATAAAAAAAACTTTAATATGTGTCCATGTTAGAAGGACCCAATATTTAATCAGTTACGAATTTCTGAATGGTTTTGCCGTGTCTCATGAAAGTATGAAACTACTAATCCTGTTTTGAGTACTCCTAAACAATCCTGATTTGAAGATTCCCGTATACGTAGTTGCATAGGCCTATTAGGCTATTAGTTATTACATAAATCTATCTTGGTTCTCACATTTAACTGAAAGTTCTGATCTGAAAATAAAACTCATCATGAATCGACGAGCTATGTATTTACCTTTATTAATTTTGAAAACTTGTGGATAATGTATTAGAAATCAGGTCAACTTAGAATAATTTAGATTATAAATTTGAGTGAGATCTCATTTCATTTGATGAAATGGTAGCTAGAAAGTAGAAATACTAATTATGCTATCAATTGTAGAAAGAATTGTCCCTTCTATACGCTAGTAAGCCTTGCTGGTTTTTATAAATAAACGAATAATCTGAGATGTGAGATCGTTTAACTTATGGTAAAATTTAATTCTTCTAACAGTTTTAAAAAGAAAATTTATATACACATCAGATTTTGGAGGTACATAATTTGTCGGTGAACTTATTCGCCGATCTATTAAAATCATTTTCCTGAATTGGTTCTTTACGCGAATTAGGTTTTATGCTGACGCCAGCATTATTTGCCAGGCTGTTGCTATAACGCCACGTAAACATTACGTGTCCACTTATCTGCGCGCTGACGTAGATGCCACATGGAACAGTGAGGTAAGGACCAACAAGAGATGATGCTTAAGCGCACAAGAATAACGAATAAGAGAAGCTCGCGTTTCGATTTCCAAGTCGTTCCTTTCTGGGACTTCGATTTGACGAGTTAGGTTAGGGTTTTCAGGGTCTCATCCTGCGCCACCAGAAATGGGAGGAGGCAATGGGCAGAAGGCCAAGATGGCTAGGGAGAGGAATCTGGAGAAGCAGAAGGGCGCAAAGGGTAATCTTTCATTTTATTTTCTTCTTCGCTTTCGTAAAGTTGTGTGATTGTTCGGAATTGATGTCGGAAGATTAATAACCAGAATCAGAAATTTTTAACCTTCGGAACAAACAGTATACGTTTCTTACTTTGGATTATGGTAATTTGAGACTATCTGTCTTAGATCTACATATGGTCGATCTTTCTGATTTGGCAATTTATTTCTTATACGCAGGAAGCCAGCTGGATTCAAACAAGAAAGCCATGACTATCCAGGTAATATCGTGTTTATGAATTTATGTCAGCTTCTAATTCCCAATCATTCTCACGCGTTCGCTGTTTTTGTTTCTGTACAAATAAACTGAATTATACGCATGATGGGGTTCATTACTCTGTAGAATAATGAATTTGGATGGTTTTATAAGGGTTTAGCGTGGTTCCATTGAGCTGATGATACCACTCGTTAGGGTTAATCCCTATAAATACTACTCGATTGGGTTCATCCCTAGAAAGCATGGATGCTTTATTAAATGAGTGTCGCCTTGTCAGATACGGGTCTGTATTTAACACTACACTATATGATACAACACGTATTTGGCACATGAGTGTGAGAATCTAAAATTATTTCCTAGAAAGCACGGATGCTTCATTAAATGTGTGTCTGTGTGATGTCATATAATTTCCAAAGTTTGGTGTGTTACTCAGTTAGTGTGTCCATGTCGTATCCATGGTCTGTATTAGTGTATGTGTTTCATAGGGTCATCCTTTTCTTCTCACTTTGAAAAAAATGATGTTATTGAGTGTCAATTATTACTGATATTAATATTTCAATTGCAGTTGCATTTTTCTATTTGTCCTTTGTGCCATTCTTTGCTCTATTTGTTGTTCTTGTTGTTGGCCCTCCACATGCTATGGTGAGAGTGTCTCCTTACAAGAATAGTTGTATTCACAAGATTACGAACTTGGGACCTTGTTTAAGTGATACAAAGTCACTTACCACTTGGAATTGGTGGCTACTTGTTGGTTTACTTGTATTTGCAGAATGTTTTCTGACTTACATCTTCTGTTTGTCACCAACATTAATGTGACTAGTATGCAGTGCCATAAAACTAGAGTTCATTACGTGTTTTTACCTACATTTTGATTTGTCTTGATTTGAACATATCAAACTTTTATGTTTAGCTTTATGGGGAAAATGATGAATAAATACAAAACATAGAAAGATCTAGACGGGAAATAATTGTCCTAGTAAATATGATATTCACTTTTAAGTCAACAGAGGGAATGTATGAAGTCTTTGGGCTGGGAGGTGGGAGGAGCTGTCATGGGTTGGATGGAGTTGTACAATGAGTTCATTTGTATCCCACATGCATGACATTCCATAAGTTGTTATTAGGAGGTGAACATTTTCAAAATTATCCCAGTGTAACTGGTATTTCTTTTGACTGCTGTTATATGCTAATTTGCTCCTACTCATAAAATTATTTTCTCTAGCTTGTTTAGATACATTTGTTTGCATCAAAATGATGTTAAAAATCTGTTCACACCCTGAAAACTAGAGTATGATTGTGTGTGATATCCTAGTTTATATTCAATAATAATATGAATTGTGATTAATTATTGCAGTGCAAGGTGTGCATGCAAACCTTTATATGCACCACATCGGAGGTCAAGTGCAAGGAGCATGCCGAAGCCAAACACCCTAAATCCGATCTTGTTACCTGTTTTCCTCATCTTAAGAAGTGAGCATGTGGAGGAGTGCTCTGGAGACTGTTCGATATTATTATCATGGCAACCTTATGTATAAATCTACCGTCCTAAACCTTTCTATATATCTATATATTAATGTGCCTGTATGATTGTGTCTTGGGTAAATGAGGGGGACAAAATGGGGAGGGTGTTTAACTGTTTGTTAACTGTCTTTGATGATATGAAAAGAAGCTGCTACGTTATTTCCTTTTGCAAAGTGCGATGGTCATTAGTGATTTTTAAGTGTTGTGTCGTTACAAAAACAAGTATATCTCGAAAAGGGGACTTTTTTTAGTTAAAATGCATCGCCTTTGATTTTGATTTCTCTCCAAGCAGTTGGGTTAAACTTTTGCCCATAATCAATGTGAACTCTATTCCTGTGAAACAACTTTCATGAGATCTAGAACAATTTTAAAAGCTAGCATTAGGTCGGTCATATTTCTACAGTGTGAATGCCATCATGCACTCGTTGCCCCTTCTTTCATATCTATAGAGTTCACATTGCTTCGTTTACCAAAGAGAGCCCTGAATGGTCCACAACTCACAAGGTAAGCTTTGTCGATTCAGGAATGGGATGACTGGAGGGGTGGTTAAACTCGATATACAGTGTCAATGATGAATAATCTAAGAAATTTGTGTTCCCAATGACAAATAAACTTAGTTTTAAAGAAATAAAAGATAATTACATGAGTATAATCAAGTTGTTCCTCGTTTGGTCCTCAATGGACCAAATCTCACCTTGCGATGAAAAAATTAGTCATTGTTTTGAATCGTCGATATCTTTGGTTTATACCAAAAATAAAATAAAATAAAATTTTGAACCAGCTATCAAACACTATCAACAAAATACTCATTTATCGAACATTTTTTTGGCATAAACTAAGGGAAAGGATATAATAGATGTTACAAAAAGATTGACCAAGGGAAAGGATAGAATAGATGATCCAGAATAATAACAACAATAAGGGTAGTACGGAGAGGTGCATAATTCACTCCTCAATTGTTGGATTTAACTGTTTCAATCTTGACATTTTGAAATTTGCGTAATTTTTTTTAAAATTATAAAATATAAATACCGAGATTAAAAAAGTTAAATCTAGATTAAGCGCTATCAAGCTATCTAGCTCCCCAAAGTCTCACCTTAACAATGCCTCGACATTCCCCTTCCCAAATTCAGACTATTTCACACTCGTTATGATAAGATTTCAATTTTCAACGCCTGGCAAGTTTAACATAACATTATTCTTCAAATGAACCAAGATTCATCATATTGTTACAGTGCACGAGAAAACTAAACATCTATGACTAACAGAAAGCATGCAAGGCACAAGTTAGGGTATTATATTACAATCCCAAATACATAAACCTTGTCTACGGATCCGAATAGGATAATTACTGTGTCCTCATTCTGCTACTTTCTGCTGCCCTTACCTGAGAGAAATATGGATGTGCCTGAAGAGAATACGCCGAGATGGCAGCAATAAATTAGCGTATATAATTTTAACATTTCCTAGTTTCCACACGTTTAATATGAAATATTAACTAGCCAACATATATAACAAAAATATGTTATGCGACAAAATTCTTAGAGTACCATGTGATCAAAGGTTAAGTAACCAAGTCAAAAATATGTTATCACAAGAACCATGTTAAGTAACCAAGTCAAATCAATTTTTCAAGAGACAAGAATAATGAGCCCTTGAAATTACCATAGCTTCTCTTGCAGTAAGCCTATCCTGGTGATCATATCGAAGGAGCTTATCAAGAAAATCAATTGCCTGCATGACAGATATACTAAAGAATTAACCTTCCTATATAAACATCAGAGTTGTGGAATTGCAGCCTAAATGAAAAACCAGATCCTATGCGCAAAGGTAGGTTAAATGACCTCTGGAGACACAAGATGCTGATTATCTGCGTTAATAAATTTAGACCAGGGCTTGCGACTGTGCCTGAAGAAGAAAACACCAACAATTAGAAATATGCCAAAGCAGTAATACTTTTCCATTTATCTGTCAAGGAAGTAAAACCAGAAAAGGAAGCAAATTCCTAAGTAAACATTTTACATTGGAATGGAAGACATACAAGGTTCTCAATCAAATTAAACTGACTATAATGGAAAAAGTCCTAAAAAGGAATTAATGTATACTACCTTCCAACAAGTGCATCAAGTTGAGGATCAAGCTCCAAATGATACTTATTCAAATATGCATTCAATTCATCAGTCCCAAGAACCTGTACATTGCAACACACCCACCCCAAAAACATAAATAAATAAATAAAGTATCAATAAGAAGGATCATTTGAATAAAGGACATCACATTAAAAACAAATCATTTTAAATTCTTAAGAAATACAGAATGATCTGGATATACATTAAGAACCCAAATTCAATAGAGCTGTCTGAATCTAAAACATGTCAAAAAGCTGCATGGCTAATAACCATGCGTGTTTACCTTAGCTATCTTAACAAGCTGATCATGATTGTCGTGTCCATAAAAGAATGGTTCCTTGCGAAATATCTACAAGTACAATGAACCCAGATTACACTCTACAAATGAATAAACACCAAGGGCAAGCCATGTGTAACCCTAAAATCTATAGCTATAGTTCTCACCATTCCAGCAAACATGCAGCCAAGGCTCCACATGTCTAATGAGTAGTCATAGTCTTGCAAATCAACTAAAAGTTCAGGCCCCTTGAAGTACCTAAAAACAAAGGCAATGCACAAGACCGTTTATGAACAAGAGAAACTACAACAAATTCCCCAAATTGCAATAATTTAAGCCCAAGAAACTTTCAAAATTCAGTACAATCTTTTGAAGTTCAGTCTCTCCTTTAGCATATATTAACCAAACTCATGATTTAAATAAACAGACATTAGCACCATGAATGAGCATAAAAATTATGACATTATAGATTTATCTATAATAGACTCTGAAGAATCAGACATCATAGTGCCTTAAACCATAAATGATTGCAAGTATATATTTATCTTCTATAAGAAATACTGTGTCTGGTTATTGATAAAATGGTATAATAAAACCTTCAGGAAAAATCAAGTCTCATTACGACAAAATTAAATGTACAAGTTTAAGCAATGTGGCTTTTAATCTGACTCTCTTTTTACTATACTTTGATGTTTCCATTAACTCTGCATTTTCTAGTCCTTGTTTTAATTGTCAGACTGATGTTTGACATTGAAGTAAAAATCAATTGGGTGACTACTTATAAGAAGCAACATTTGCGTTAATATAGTAAAACTAAAACGCAAAGATATGGTAGATTTCAAGATTGTGCTGTGACTTCGATCCAAAATGAACAAAGGCTGAAAGGATTTGAAACATTAATCTGATAATTTATAAAGTTGCCAAGTTTTCAAGTTATTTGGCATGACAATCCAAGCAATCTTATGTACACAAGATTTAGACAATTAAACAAGAAAATTTTCAATTTGGGAAGTTCAAATTCAAGTTTAAACCCTGCAAAAAGATGCCTCAACAGTATTGGTCATTGTCAAATATTAGCACACACAACTATGCTTGCTATTTTTCACATATTTGTGCTTTTAGGATTAGAATTGAGAATTGAGAATTGAGGCAATGGTTAAATGGTCAAAGAGCATCATTACCTAGAGGCAACACGAACATTATATTCCTTTCCAGGATGATAAAATTCAGCAAGACCCCAATCTATCAACCGGAGTTTTCGCAATTCATGATCTATCATAACATTGTGAGGCTTCACGTCTCTATGCATTATGCCTTGAGAATGGCAGTAATCCAAGGCCTATAATGCAAAACAACAAAGAAGGCTTTCAAACACTATAGACGAAATGGGCAAGGCAAATGTGCAATAATCATTTTCATGATGCGTATTCAAAAGACTAGATCGGCAGAGATGAAGCAAATGCATATCTCAGTACATAAAAGCCTTATCTGAAATAAAGATACTGCTACTACTTTGTGGAGAAGAAAATATGTTGGTTGTGGAGAGGGCACATGAAATGGCAGTACCATATGGCCCAGAGGAAATTGAAGGAACATATTACCTTAAGGAGCTCGTAGATGTAATAGCGTATGTCATAATCAGTCAAGGTTGGATACAAAACTTTAAAATCTGTACTGTTGACATACTCAAATATTAAGCTGGGAGTTTTTGAGTGCTGATCTCTGACAATATCAAGAAGCTTGACAATGTTTGGACCTCCACAAAGGTTCTGGAGAATTTTAATCTCTCTTTTAATCTGCACAAGAATGTTCAAGAGCTCATAGGTATCATAAACTTGTTAGAAGAATTGAACGGGAATAGAACTTAAAACACAATATAAAGAAAATTTGAAGCTACTAAATTCACCAAATTTTTGTTGTATTTATATTTAGAAGGGGCTCCCAAAGAATTAAGGATGTTACTTAGGTCAACAGATTAATATTCTTTTTTTTTTGAAAAAAATGTCTATCATGTCAAATTCTCTCTAATCATGAATTAAAAGCTTTTCTTATTTTGTGCTGTGAATCATGATCCGATTCATCATTTGATGGCCATGGCTGGAAACTTATGCAATGAAATCACTTTCGCAGCAGATTTTATGAATACCCAGGGTGTCAGATTAGTTCATAAGCTGTACCGTTGCATGTCCTTAAAAAAAGGAGAGACAATCAATAAACAGAAAAACATTACCTTCTTCTTTTTTACAGGCTTTAGAATCTTAATTACACAGCGTTCATTGCTATTAACATTAATGCCTTCAAAAACCTCACTATACTTTCCCCTTCCAACCTTCCGCACAACCTCGTAGTCATCTTGATCACTGAAATAAAGACCAGATTCTTAAAAGAAGCACATAATACATAAAAAAATATGGCACTATCAGACTAGAAAAATGTACAAGCAAGAAGATTTGGGTACTACAACATCAGCCACATAACCAAGGAAACGATAATAATTAGCAGAAATCATCCAAAAGGTCCCAAAGTTACCCATTCCATTTCAACATAACTGAGCCAGGAACTAATACAACTCACGCAAGCAAACCTGGCTCAAAAGACAAAGGTGTATAAGTAGTTGAATTCAGACAACAAATATTATCAGTATCGAATTAAATACAAAAAAAAAATGATCGTCGATCAGCTACTCTCAATTCATATCACTACGAACCTAGCAAAAGATGCAATCAAAGATATATAACTGTAACGGAAACTTAAGATAAATAAAATATGTCAAACAAACGGAAATACGACTTAGAATTCTCGGGAATCAAGAAGATGAGGCGCAGAAGCTAAGGAACTAGGTGAAACAGATTCAAAACCTAAAACCTCCTTGAATTGTAATCTGCTTTCGGTAACCAATCAAAGAACGGTAAGAAAAAAGCCCGCAAAACGAACTGAGATGAGAAATCAATAAAATAGCAAGAAAAAGATTGGGGCGATTAGGGTTTGGAATATTACCCCCATTGAACGGTGAGAGACTCGTAATCCCAGTACTCCTTGGGTCGAATGACATTGATATCCGCGTAGACACGCGCTTTGGACATGGCTCGGCGATCGGAATCCGAGATCTCGCCCTTACGGTGATTGAATTTGGTGCGGCGGTGGCGGTGGCGATGGAAGATGGTAGAAGGAGTGGGGATAATAGTATCGATGGGTGAGGATGAGATAGGGTGGGAGGGGGTGCGCACGTTAGGAGGATGCGCAACAGGCGTATGCAAAGCGATGAGGGCGCACACTAGCGAGAAACGGAGGACTAGTGCTGGTTCATACGCATATCTCATATGCGACACCGTCTTCCCATGTCATCTTGTCTTTTGACGCTAAGCTGCATCTGCTCCGGTGTGAGGTGTCTGTAAGTTGCACCCTTTTTCGGCCTAAAAGTAAAAATATCCTCTTTCCTTTCCTTTGTTCTATTCGCTGTGTATCATGCCTCGCATCTGCGTCTAGAATCTCATGACGTGGCAAATTATAAATCGTATTCATCATAATACCTCAAAACTTGACTTTATCCTCTAAATATAACTAACTGTTTACCCACTTTTATTTTTAATGAAACCCACGACTGATTTTTCTGTTCTTGCAACTTGGGAATATCAGCCAACGTTATCTATAGTGGAAAATAAAACAATTGGCATACCACTGATACCAGGATTCGCTTTTTTTTTTCCCCTTGAATCTTATATGCAATTTTTCAAAACATCGATGATAAAAATGTACCAGAACGTAGTTAGAGGTAAAACAAGGCTGATCAGGTCTTGAAAAAGATCCAGAATTCCTAGAAAAAGGACCTTGGAAGAGTAGTAGAGAACAGGACAAGTTTCTTAGGAGATCACTTCCAAGTCCAACATATTCTCTGCGATTAATGGAAAGCTTTGTTGCTACAGAGTGGGTTCCACTTATATTCACAATGGACCAAGTCTGTCTTATTCAGCTCAACAGATTAGATCACGAGGTGGTATTTCCCATTCCCGAAGGAAAGCTTGACGGCAATACACTGATACTACTTGGCTGAGTAGGCTCAGTGACCACAAGGCCACAATCGATCAAGTAACTAATTTAGACCTACGAGGTTATAGGTAAACGTAGTAGAACCTATATCATTCGACCTTAGTTATCCACTTATCTGCAAAGTCAGGATGCATAGCAAACCTTGCTCTTCATTTGCAAACACATTAGAGTATCACAAGCGATTTTAGGGACATGACGATGCTTTAGTTTTAGGATAGCATCAATGAACAATGTGACGTTCTTGGATAACTACTATGCGCAATAATAGGTACCATGTGTTAATGTGAGACGACTCCATTAAACAAAGAGTATAGAGAATATAAAGCAATAATTAACTACGAAAATCCTTTCTCTTGTACATACAGGTACGGCCTCATTCATGAAAAAAAAAAAAAAGATTTCAATTGTCAACAACAAATATTGAATTACTAGTCATTATTTCTTTTTCGGAATTTTTTGTCGATGACTACTTATGTACGGAACAAACTGGGGTTTTGATGGGAGTATGCATCTCAAATGGCAAGGGTGGAATTGCAGCATGAAGTTAACCCTCAAGTTTTCGTGAAGATATTAACTATTAAGTGTCATTATGCGCCAGTGTTGTACTTCATAGTACGAGCCATGGTGGGTGAAACAAGCAGTGAAATTTTAGTATAAGAGAGAACGGTAAATGATATCTGGGAAAGGAAAGTAATGTCATCCTGTATTTTACTCATCTCAGCAATTTTCAGACAGCTTTAGGCTGGATCTGCTCAAAGTCAAAAACTTCGAACATTAAACGTCTTACATCACGTTTCCCATAAACAGCATATGAAAGGCCATGAAGGGCTTGTTGAACAGCTGTGGTGGCAGGGTTTCTCATTCTCCGATTGCGCTCATAAGAGTCTTGTACCTGATCAGAATATATAATGAAACGATGGAGATATTTTCCCCTCAAATATCTTCCACAATACTTGTTCATAAGAAGCCGACGGTGCCTCTCTTGTAACCACAATCCTGGAGCATCTAAATGCTTCATCAACAATCTTTCAGCCATCACCAAATCCTTCAGGAAGTTTAAGAAAATAAAGTCATGTCTAACATCAATATATGACATCCAATGAAAAAGTAAGCAGGTTTTAGTGACAAGTACTTTAGTCTGACAGATGCGTATAAATGTTCTTATAGAAACTGAGAATAATACCTGTATCTTTTGGCCAAGATATTCTAATCTCTCATAGCAAAATCGAGGATGCTCAAATTTATACTTTGATGGATGCAAGAAACAAAGCTGCACTTAAATAGGTCAATTCAGCAGGACATCAGCATTCAGAACAGAAGCTAATGATCTTGAATACTACTGGCTATGGACTTTGAAGTTTCAAGAAAAGGGTCCATGAATATTCATGATCAATTCATAGATGAAAACGACAAAAGTACAAATATTGCTAAATAAATTATTAACATCCCTAACATTCCTCTGAAACGAAGTATTTTTTCCCCCTCTCATTATAATGAAGTGAATAATCCAGAGCCAAATACAGCAAAGCACTAATTAGATTTAGTGCCCACAACATGGCATAATGATTTTGATATCAGATTCCAGCAATGCCGCCGTGTTGTGAAGAATGAAATTGGAACCAAGGAATCAAAACTCAAAACAATCAACAATTTCATCCAAATTCAAATACCTGTAACCCAAGTCCAAGCTCTACATTCCTAGCTTCAGTAATCTCGGGAATTCGATCTGCCATTTCTAAGGGATATCCAAGAGTTTTCATAACCTGGGGTCTGCAATCATAATCCCATACATTTCCTCTGAACCGATGCATTCCTGGGGGAACACAAGCCCTGAAGAGCCTTGGGTGTGCAAACAGAGCATCTGCAGGAGGCTGAATCAACAGTAAACATCAATCATATGTTTCTTTGTAACGGTAACCAGAATCACAAAAATTGGATAGAAAGTTCAAAAATCTAATGAGAGAAATATAACTAACTCTCAAAATCACATAGTATTTTAGCGGGAGAAATATGCAGCTTGCCTTATATGTAGCCATCTCTTGCCAGCTTAGCTTGCCTTCAAATTCAGCAGATACATAATCTACATCTTCAAGTTGTCTACGTAACTTGGGTTGGCAATCCTCAGCATCTGGATCCATTCCAAAGACTTCAAAAAGAACACGATATACTTCTGGCATACCAAAACACAGATAGATTGCACCAAACAAAGCCCAAAAGACAAACCTGTCATCGATTAACAAATTCAGAGATGCATCAAGTCAATAAACTCTTCTCTATCCTACAGAATACGGTGTATATTTCTCACATTCTATGGTTGAACATATACCAAAAGACAAAAATAGAAAACCATATAAGCAAGTTACAAGCATGAAACACCTGACAATGTATGCTTAATTCATCAAAACAGATTCATATGCTAAGTCAATTATCCAACTCGGTTTAGCCAACAACATATAAAGCTAATTGATCATATTGGCCATAGCGCAGTTACACCATAGAAAATTTATCCAAGGTAAGAAGAAAATGACTAAATCAAGACAGAAGAGGTCCTCCTTAACATAGGCTTGTCATAATTAAATGGCGACTCTAGAAGCGAGATAGAATAGGCACACTGAAGTCTTGCCCATACTGGTAATGTCGGAGGCTCTTATATGCACTATGGCCAAACAAACAAACAAAAATAAAAAATAACTGCAACTTGGAAAAGCAATGGCATGATTGCAGAACCGTTGCTACAGCTTGAAAATGAGATACAACCTAGAAGAAGAGACAGCCTACGTTATTGAGTCAAAACAACAAACAATAATTCAGAGAAGCTGCACCACCATTTGTTACAAAAAATGACAAGAAAATAACAAGAGAGAAAGCGAAAAGAGGCATGTTGAAGTTGAACTGAATGAAAGAGCTTACTTTACGGGTGCCTCCCTCTCCTTCCTCACCAACTTATCCATATCATCATATGGGAATATCAAATTCTGCAGGCTAGCAGCTTTAATCCATTTGGGCATGTTCCTCTTTCCAATCAACCCGAACACCCTTTCTCTCATTGGACCCGGTGATTCCCTCGGAAATCTCTGCAAGAAATATTCTGCAAACGCCAATTCAAGCACATACTGCCCCAGAAATAATAATCTAGTATGCCCGGATCTCACGTGCCGTGCTTTTGTTCGCTCACACGATGGATGCTGAAACGCCAAGTACAACAAAGTATCGAACTGTTTCGCCGGATTATCGTCTCCAAGGTTTTCTGACGGCTCAAGTGGATACCCTAGAGCTTGCTTCGCTTCGAGCAAATACTCGTCCATCCATGTCTTATCGGCATTGTTAAGCCGCGAAGAAGGCAAACAAGAACTCAATAAAGGAAAGGATTTCAGAGACAACTGTGGGCTATTGAGAAACCTCTCTGCCAATTTATTGTCATCAAGCGGAGGCCGTAAAATGAACTTCCTTGGCGGTGCCTTTTTCTTTGGAGAAGTGACTTTCTTGCGTTCAGCGAGCTCCTTGAGGAGTCGCTGAGGACTGTTTTTAGGAAGTTCTTGAGGCGGGTCTAAGGCTACGGCAAAAACACGAACGCGTTCTGAGGTAAGATTTTGGATTCTGGGGTTTTTTATGAAAAATTGTAGACGAAATGGAGAAATCGATGATGAAAAAGAGTAATTAGAGGCCGGGGTTGAGCAGGGTTTTGGGGAATGAATAAAGGAAGAAGAAAGTTCCATTAGAGGAAGCTAGTTGCAGAGAAAATATTGCTTGTACAAGGTAGCATCAAGACTATGAGCTGTGTTCGCGCTTCAATATCATAGAGACATAGACGATGGGGTTTTGGGCGCCTTTTTGCAGGGTTTAACGGAGTTGGATAAGGTGAAGATTGAAGAAGTGCATCATCGTGGCACATCCATGGTTTAGCTTGATAGATATTTCGCGTGTAATTTTCAATGTGTCGAACGGCGTCGTATCGGATATCGCGAAGACCCAAAACGACGGGTCGTCGTTGGTTCTCAAAATTAAGGCTTTGTATAAAAACTGCATGTACTAGGAAAATGTTGCAATAAAATGCAATTTGAAAGTTGAGCAAATATATCTTCACAAAATATTTGATAAATTCAAAACTTTTTTTTTTGGCCTGAATTCAAAACTGATAATTACTAAATATTACTAAATATATTTTAAAAACATTGTAATAACTGTCAATTTTAGAAGGTAAGTACTCCACTTTCTTTTTGTCACAAAGATAAATCCTTCAACTCATATATGCTTCAACTTACCTTTTATTTTTCCATAAAAAGAAAAACTTACCTTTTATTTTTTGTTTTTTTTTTGTCCGAGGCCGGAGAGAACATCAGGAGTACAAGTAGGTTAAAGAACAACACTCCAAACATAGGCCTACGCTCCCTGATGGGAGAAAAATATAACAAATCATCGCAGATCTTTGCACTTCTTTTTTTGGTCATATTATCTTTGCACTTGTCCAATTCTTTTTGTCTGGATCGATCCTGTCTGTGGCCTAGATCTAATTATCGATCAGTAGATCGAGGCCTGTTGGATTGGGCTTAATAAGTCTAATGTTTCTGAAATGGCCCTTGCTATTTATTGACCAAAAAAATGTTAATATATGCAATGATAAAGTATATTAAAAATTATAATATATATATATATAAACCAAGTTTGGTCGGCCTAGTGGTCGAACTCACTAGGTCGCTTAAGCAAGGTCGGAGGTTCGAATCCCGTCTTGTGTATGCAGCGATGCTAGCGGCAGACCCTTAAATGGAGTACCGATCCGCGGAGGATTAGTCCTTAGCCTGTCGGGCTGGGGGATACATTGGGAAAAAAAAATTATAATATATATAAAATGTTATTACTACTTTTAAAGTATAAAAAAAATTATTTCAAAAAAATAAAGTCTAAAATATTTATGATTTATTTTAAATTAAAAATTAGGCTAATATTAATTATAACACTTTCGAGAAATTCTTTGACTTACTGTAGTAATAAGTACATATTCAAACCTTAGATAAATGTGGGTGTAGGCATATTAAATTGGAGACAAAATTAAAATATAAATAATAAAATTGATCAAAATATGAAAAATTGGGAACGAAATTGATAATATAAAAAATTGGAGATAAAATCGAAAGTTGATATAAAATTTGAAGACCAAAAATATATTTTTGACTAACTTTTTAATACAAATATAGTACAAGAAAAAAAAACTTCTCTTAAAATAAATACCTAATTATATTATTATTGAGAACTTGATAACAAAAATAAAAATATTACAAGTACGTTGCTTCTTTTGGTAAAATGAGTGACGACATTCTTAGAATGGTTAAGGCTGTCCAAAAGATTGGTTTGCTACTGTTCTTCCCATCAATATACAGTAAATAAAAACACCACCCGTGTGTTATCGTACTGACTGACAATGAAAAGAAATGGCAAAAATACTATTTGAAACTTTAAAGTCGTACATCTTCTATATATATTCTCTTTCCGATTAGCATATATAGCATGTGCAATGGGGGATCCTCTACCATATTTTTCATGTTTCTTGGCTCCTTAATTTGCTTATTATATTGTTCTCTTTTGATGATCATATATTCATATTATTCTTTCTTGCCATCAAGTTCAGATGAACCATTTTGATGGAAGAAATGGTCAGTATTTTAAGCTTTAGATTTATCAGTAATAATTTTATTGCCTCTTCCCCTCTTCTTCTTAGCTAGCTTGCGCGTCCTTATACAGTCATCTACATCATCATCAATTAATTCACAATGCTTTGATTTTTCATAAGTACTGGTGAAGTAGTCGACCATGTATGTGTATGTGATAATTAAGAATTGGATTGATGGATTACAAATTAAATAACGTAACAGTTCTGTTCAGGTGTTATAATTATGAGGTGTGGCCCCCGATCGAAAGTGATGATTGATGAACGACCATATCTATATAAGACTTGCGTTGTTATGAATTATTCAGATAGATGACGATTGAATTGAATTCCAAGTAAAAGAGTTGGAAAACGAAACGATATTTGCGGATTGACATCAATTATTTTGGAGACGAGTAGCTAGCTACTAGCTAGTGTTAGTCTGCATGGTGAATGGGACCTGTATTTACAGTGCATGATGTGAAGGGACAAGTCGTTCATTAATATAAGGGAACATCAATAATTGCTCCATGCATACTACCACCGGCACACAAGCTTTACAGCCACAAACTAATGCATAATCATACACAAAAGCACCAATCTAGCAGGCTAACTCCTTTATTTCCCTTTCCTTTTCAAAGCAATTAATTAAACAGTGACCTGTCTGTTTCTAGTTAAATAATCACCCGGCATACTCTATTTGTTATCTTCATTATATTGCCCAAACTGGATAATGGATTAATATCTGGTAATTGATAAATATATAGTATATACTTAATTCTAACGGCACATCCATGTATGAGCACAAGAAGATGTACCGTGTACGCACTACACCATTTTTGGTCTATGGCAACAATAATCTGAACAACGGCCAAAAACCGTTCCCTAATCAAGAAATAGACAACACTTTTTTCATGTAGTCAGTAATAGACCCCTTTAGACAACACTTTCTGAGCTACACTCCAAAACCGTACCCATTGATTAAATAAACAACAAATCTGAACCGTTCCCTATACTTTTCCTTTTAGACTACACTTTTAGTGTGTGGCCTATCTAAAAATTTTTTTGTGAACAAAATAAAACCGTTCCCAATTAGTTTTGTAAACACTAAAATTGCTTTAATTTGCTCAAATTATAGCGCCTTTCCTCCTTCCTCAGAGAAAAAATCCCGCGTCTCTTTTCACTCTTTCCCTCCCTACTTTCATTTACCCTAAATCACTTGGGCCAAAGGAAAAAAAACCCTAGATCATCGTTATCGTCTTCGCTGCTCATCCGTTCTCCTTGACCATCTTCGCCTTGTTGCTTCAACCGTTCGCCTCTGTTCGTTGCTTCACCATCTTCGCCTTCGTTATCGGGTGATTACTCGAATTGGTTGCAGAACCTGGAAGAAACCAGAGTTGCCTTCAATCGAGCAAGCTCTGCTCCAAATTCCATGAACAATACGCTAGCGATAATACTGTAGAGAAGTTCTATGCTGAGAACTTATCGTCGCTTTAGGTAATTAATTAATCAATTAATTTGATGTTGCCATAGCAATTTTCCAGGTTTTGATCTGCGTTTCTTATCATGTTTTGAGTGAACCAACTTTTTGTTTTCTTTCCTAAGTGAGAAGGAGGGTAGGAGAGATGCTGAAACTAAGTGAGTGAGTTGAGATGGAAGATGAAAACCTAGAGGGAACTTGAGAGAAATGGCGAGAGAAAGAAATGAGTAACTCAGATAGAAGAGATGCTGAAACTGAAATTAGGAGAATGAAATGAATATCGAATAGATGAAACCGAGAGGGAAATGCAGCTGGGAGGAAATTTCTCATATGGGTGGGTCATCTTGGCTTTCTTTTCTCTGTCAATTGGTGTTGGTTTTGTTTTTGATTGGATTTTTCTCTTTGCCGTTGAAAATTTGGGACAATCTGAGATGATTTCGAAATGAATGACGGAGCATTACACCTCGAACGCTTCACAGGTTTTATGTAAATCATCTATAATCCTTT
>QANZ01054560.1:15798-94151 GCA_003254925.1 Chamaecrista fasciculata | reverse complement strand
ATAATAATAATAATAATAAAAGTGTTAAATCATCTCAATTCTCAACCAAATAGAGTATGATTGTTGAAACTTCTGTACAACGATAAAAGTGCTAAAGATTAACCAGTTAACTATTTCTTTTTGGCCCAAGAATCGGTTAACTTCTGTACAACGATTATATAAGATATGGAACCTAATCATCATCTTCAGGATCAATAACCATCCTCAGTTTCCTTCTGGATATAGCATTGTCCGGAAAAACACGATCAGCCACATCATCCTCTGAATCTACCAACTCATTGTCCAGATTCTGGTACTCTACTTGATCAGTTTCTGAAAATCCAAGAGAATTTTTGCTGCCACTGCAAGTAAAATTAGTCACCAAATATAAAGACTAAATCATTAAGATAAACTTAATTAATAAGATTGTTAGTTCCACATTGTTACATGATGATTTCTTTGACTGCCCAAGAGAGTTTACCAGCACTGACACTGGATTTTGTCAGCATCCAATGAGAATGCACCTACTTAACCCAACTTCAATTGCAATTATCAAAACTAAGGTAGTAATACCTTTGTTTTTGTCCAGGAAATCTAAGGAAGAAACAATAACTTGATTATTCTTCATATCTTGCTGATAGACCCAGCAGTCCAGCATCACTAGCTCTTAATTCTTATTTACTAAAGAACCAGATAAGTTTCTATTTTCTATATATATATGTTTCCACTGTTACACATTTTATAAACTAAACATTAAGGGTATAATCTCCTTCTACTCTCCCCCTTGTTTAGAAAGCAACTCCTCCTCCAAAATACTCCAATTTGGAGTATTTGAAATTTGTGAAGGGGAGAGGAGAATGAGAGATCAAAAGTTAATCCCTCATCCTCTTCCCCTCCAATCTTCAACGTTACTTTCCAAACAAGGGGAAACCTCTCCCCCTCCCTTCCCTTCTCTTCCTTAATTTCCAATACCCAAACATACTTGTAATAGTCAGCCTGAATAACTAAACTATCAATAAAAGTTGTTACGAAAAAGAAATTTCTATTGTTCTTGTGTAACTTACCTTTCAAAAGCATCGTTTGTGTCACCCTTCAAAATAACATTGTTCATCGATGTCTCCTGTGTTTGGACTGTTTGATGTTCAGAATTCATTGGTTTAAGCGATCTCCCCTTTTTCCTACATCCAGAAATTGAACATGAAGAAAGAAATTAAAGATAAAGAGAATACTATAGCCAATGCCCAACTCAAACCCCTCTTCTACAAAACAGATAACATTTAATAATGCCATCCATTAGTATTTTCTTAACAAAAAATATTAAGGTACCATTCCTTGCATTAGAACTCAAATAAAAGTACGAATTACAATTCAAATAAAAACTACTATAAATTGAACACTCAGGCAAAGTATGGGTAAAGTAGCCGTTGGTGCTTAGCAAGTTCAAAATTTTCACAACGAAAGGTTTCTACAGCTATTTCCTTAAACAAAGGAGCAAACGTAACTTTGAGGACAGAAGAAGAAGAAGGATGAAGAAGACAGAAGTGGGGAAGCCAAATTTTTTCTTTATTGGATTTAAGAGACAGAAAGAAAAGAGATAGGAGACAAACACTGAACATTGTTGTCCACTACCCAGTTAAAGATAATATTTCCTTAACACTACAAATCATCCGGTACGTGTCTTTTTCTTGAAACTCAATGATCAGGATAAGAAACTACAGAACGATGGAATTGATAATTGTGCAAAATTTTGGAACATGTTGAGAACATTCTTACGTGTATTCTAATCAATGAGACAAACATCTACCAGTTGGGTGGTGGCTGATCCGTCAACAATGGTAATCTTTTTAGTGCTAGGACAAGGGGTGCTTGAAATGAACTTATGAGAAGGAAGGGCCATGTGATCAGAAGCTCTGGAATCAACAATCCATGTATTTGAGGCACTTTTATCTGAGGTATCAAAGAAGCATGAAGATTGAGTGGAATTACCTGAGAGTACCAAAGTACAAGTACCTCTCATGATATGTCTCTCCAATTAGTCCAATATTTCCAACAAACTTTTTAACTTTCCAATCTATTCCCTTTTAAACATTGTTGATACAGAGATGTCCCTTTTAAACGGACTGGCAAGTGTCGGTAGACTCATATAGTCAGTCATACATGATGTTAGGAAGAAGGAAATAACCACAAATCGTATAGACCCAAAAAACAGAGAAGTCAACAGACGAAAACAAAGGGACAATAAGGTATAGGACTAAAAGGAAAAAACACCAAAGGCAAAGTATGATAGAGAAGGGCCTAGGTCAAAGGCTAGGAGCACTAGCAACCTGTTCTGTGGCAATGGCAGCAGAAGGTTTCCCTCAACTGCTAGTGCACAGGACAACAAGCAGGTCTTCAGGGAAGCAGGTAATTGCTTTGGCGAGGTTTTGACAATCGATAAATGGTAAGCCGACAACATTTATGGTGGACCCTTAAACAGTTTTTGAGAAAAGGGAACTAATACAGAAAGGAGCACTTTTGGGAGCAAGGAAGGCCTATCCTAGGAAAGGAAGTAATTACAAAACGAAGATTTAGGAATTGTAATTGCAAGCTAGTTACAAGGGTCAATACTTTTAGCATTAAGTAGCATGACTCTTAACAAGAAACTAATGAAAAGAAAAATATGCCATGATGCCATATCAAATGGCTAATGAAATCTTCAATATTCACTTTTACAAAGACCAATTGTAAATTTTAAAATAAATCAATGATCCAAACGCAAATGATCACTTTTCTCAATCTTGTCCTCTAAAAATAAGTATCTACTAGTCCCCTAAAGATTTTCATCCAACCAAAATAATCTATTCACATGGCAAATTTCCCCCAATTAACAAATGGGAGCTGATGTGAAGACTAACTTGACTTGTTTAAGTGGCATATTCTCCTCATACACACGAGAGAGTGATTTAGATAATCAATTGATTCTTAAAATCTGCCCAAATGATATTTTGAAGGAAAATTCCACCTAGAGAAGCTTAGGTCTTGAGTCGAGAAGGACCATTTTGATTGGGGAAAAAACTGAGAATAAATTGTGACTTTATCATTGAACGACCAAATAGAGAAAAGAGTGATCTATTAGTAGCACAATTTTGAAGTCAAGCTAAACTTTAACAGTCGATATAGAGATTTTATTTTTTTTATTCTCACATAGCATCTAATTTACTTGTTGAGAAAAGAGTGATCTATTAGAAGCATCTTTCATTTTTTAAAGGGTAAATTACACAAGAGGGGCCTGTGGTTTGGCCCATTTTCAGATAGGGTCCCTGTGGTTTAAAAAGTGTCAGATAGGGTCCATGTGGTTTGCTCCGTTAACAAAAAGGGTCCTGAGGTATATTTCCGTCCAAAATTTAACGGAAATTTTGGCTAAAACACTATTTTAAGACCCTAACTATTAATTTTTATGCGTTTGACTTCTATTTATATGAGAGAAGGACTTTGGCGAAAAAAAAAAAAAAAAAGTTTGATGGTAACAACTGAAATTTCACCCGGTACTCTAATATAACGCAGCTGAAAACCTATGGTGATGTGAATGAGCAATCCTAAAACCAAAAAAAACCCTAATCGCTTACCTCATTCTTCCCCACACTCCCATTACCGCCAGCGAGCCCTCCATCACCGACAACAACAACAACACCAACACCTGCAACATCTACTCCCTCGATTCTCACGATACTCTTCTCGTCTCCGTTGAGTGCACTGTGCCACCGAAGCGGTCTCATTCCGCCGCGAAGCTTCTGATCGGTGACTGAATCGTGCCCAAACGGGTTGTGATTTTCAATTCGATTCGAGTACTAAATTATCGCGGTCAGTTGTCGTCGGACGAGGCGTTTGCGTTCAAGCTGGAGAGAAATTGGTGAAGGTTTTGGAGTATTATCCATCTGAGAGTGTCGTGGATGGGTTGAGTGCTGCGCTTTTGGGACGATGCCAATATTAGAGGGTTCTTTGTGTTTCAGAACTATTCGATTTTTATATTAGAGTATTGGGTGAAATTTCATAATGAGATCGATATGAATGCAGATCAGGAATAGTATTTGATTTTGTATTTAAATTTCATAGTGGAAACAACAGAAGAAACACAAGGAGGATCTGAGTTTGTCCTTGAAAGAGAGAGGCGATTCAGGAATAGGATTTTGATCCGCCATGAATGAATGCAGATTGAGTTAGGAAATTGCAGAAAGTGGCTTGGCTTTCATTAGAGTGAGGACGGAGGACTGTGAAAGACGAAAGGGTGATTTTACAAAGAGAGAGAGTGGGAATAGATAGTGAAGGGTGAAATTTCAGTTGTTACCATCAAACTTTTTTTTTTCGCCAAAGTCCTTCTCTCATATAAATAGGAGTCAAACGCATAAAAATTAATAGTTAGGGTCTTAAAATAGTATTTTAACCAAAATTTCCGTTAAATTTTGGACGGAAATATACCTCAGGACTCTTTTTGTTAACGGAGCAAACCACAGGGACCCTATTTGACACTTTTTAAACCACAGGGACCCTATCTGAAAATGGGCCAAACCACAAGGCCCTATTCTGTAATTTACCCTTTTTTAAAAGATGAGATGTAAATAAAATGACAATGTCATAGTATAGATTCAGATGATGACAGGATCCTAATTCCAAGGTAAAAGTATAGTTTTCAAGTGAGACATACAAAATATTAAATCACGATAACTTCTAAGAAGTTATAATGATGGTTTCAAAAAGTACAACCATAGTTTTATAGGTATTTATGCCCAAAAATAGCTGTTCATTTTATATCTAATAAATGCGCCAATAACAACAAGAAGCATTTTCAACTTTGAAAATCAGTTAATCTTAGCAAATATGAACTGTTATCACCAAACATGTTTAGCTCCATCTTTTTGTGGCCTATGGTATCATCTCTTAATGGGTTGGATGGCTTCACAAAGATACAATTTTTAAGGCACATAAAGTAAAGTCTACCCAGTCATATTAATAGGACAGATAGCTACAGTTTTTTCCCTAATATTTTTCACTTTAATATTCTCTTATAATAACTAATGTAATTGAACTATCATTTTTTGAAGGTATCCTGAACTCCATTTGAGAACTGTAGGAACATTGTTCATATCAAAAGCAAAGAGATATATAGAGTATTTATGCAAGATGAGAGAATATATTCTATGAAAAGAGAATAAAATACAATAAATACTAATATCCCTAACGATTAGGCTAAGATCTAGGCTAATTCCTAGAGTCAACAATTACATTAATGAATGATGATCCTTAATTGATTCACAAAACCATGAATGAAATTCCACACTCTAATAGCACATTCCTAGGGTCAACTCAAAGCACGTTTTTTACAATGAGCATATAAGCACAACTGAAAATTACAGCCAATGTGTATTACTATAAGATTTAAAAAATTAATAAAAACAAGAAAGTTTGCATGAAAGATAAACATAAATGCCAAAATTACCTCTTTACTAAGGATATAAGTGCCACATCATCAGTCTCATCTGCTTTGTCTGTGGAAGAGTGATGAAGGTCTTCATCTCGAAAACTTTTCTTCCGAGAAAGAGATAATCCAAGCTTCTTAAGTTTTTGAGAAACTTGACGAGGTGTGAATTTACCATCCGCATCCAATGCATTGGCTATCATATAGCTGCATCGTCTATGGTCCTTGAATCTGCAAAAGTAACAAAACCATAGAAAAAGAAAAGCTATTAAATTTTAGTGTAAAAAATTTGCAAAAAAAGTGAGCATGCTTATTAAGTTGATAAAGATCCCCTAGTTAAGAGGGATGATGAACCTGCTGCAAATAATATAGTTAAGAGTTAAGACATAAAAGAAGAGGAAAAGAAGAGCAGGAAAGCGCTGGACCAGCTGGATTTGGGCCCAATGCAGCAAAAACAAAGGTAAGAATAGGATAGAGAAGAAAGGGAATGGGCTGGATTTCACACTTGGAAAGATTAATCCTCTAATTAATAATTTATGAATGCCAAATAACTAAGCAAAGAGTTCATAAATTATAACACTCCCGTTAACCTACTGAAACTAGAATTAAGGAAACAAGAAAGGAAGTGGCTTACAGGGAGGCCACATGACTACTACCTGTAGCTAATGGATAAAACCTCCACTAACGATAACTAATTGAAACATATAAATAACATAATTAAATACTAAATAACATAAATAAAAAACAATAACTAATGCAGGGAATTAGTGGGCTGGATTTCTTCATCTTTGGGTCTTTTTCTCTTTGGATTAGTCATTAGTGGTCTAAATTGTGTGGGCTTAGAAGCTGGGTTTTGGACCTTGAGGGTATGTTTGGAAATCAAGAGGGGAAGGAAAAGGAAGAGATTGGAAGAGAAGGGAAGGTTAAGTCTCCATACCCCTTTCCCTTGTTTGGATTGCAATACCTTCTCCAAAAACTCCTAGATACTCTAATTTGGAGTATTTTGAATTTGTGAAGGGTTTGATAATGGAGGATTAAGAATTTATCCCTTATTATCTTCCCCTCAAATTTTTTATTTCCCAAACAAGGTGAAGACGAAGACTACTCAATTCCCTTCCCTTCCCCTCCCTAATACCTAATCCAAACATAGCCTAAGGGTATGTTTGAGAATCAAGGGAGAAAGGGAGGGGAAGGTTAACTCCTTTCCCTTGTTTGGATGTAGATAGCTTCTCCAAAATATTGAAATTTGAGATATCTTACCATTTTTGAAGAACTAATCCTCCAATATCTTTCCCTTAAATTTTCAATTTCCCAAACATGGTTTTCTAAGTAGGTTTGACCCCACAAATAAATAGAAATATGTGAAGGTACAGAAACAGGACAGCTGTACAGTCTCAGATTTTTGTGCATTTAAGAAAACATACAAGAGTTTGAACTACAATTTTTTATTGCAACTAATTAACACTCTAAATCATATGAATACTAAATTTAACAAAATTCTGGGTTGGTTTACTATGGTTGATAAATCCAAAGATAGACAAGTCCAAAATTTGGGATAAAGTAGGGTAGACTGGTAGTGTCAATTTTGTGGTTAATAAGACACCTAAGGGCCTGTTTTGGAGTGATTTTCATTCCATTTGCAAATGGTGTTGAGATATGAAACTATTTAAATAAGTATTTAATAATTGTAGTAGGTAGAGAGAATAGTATAAAAATATTTTATCCTTTATTAAAAACTTATTTGGGTAAATTTATTCAGAGAATTATAATTGTAACATATATATCTTTTTGAGTAGTAGAAAGTTTCAGGGAAGCAAAACCCATTTCCAAATTCCATTTTAACCACCATTTGCAAAAGCATCTAAAACTATCATTAAACAAAACTCCATCAGCACAAATTCCAGCACAAAGTCCAATCACTTTTTCAACAATCCATTTTCTTTCTTCCATTTCTATCCCTATACAATTTTAAAATACATATATAATTCTCTCTATCTATCACAATCATTACATACCTATCTAAATAATTTCACATCACAACACCATTTACAAAAGCCATTAGGCAAAAGCACTCCCAAACAGGCCCTAAGCCAACAAATTTGAACCATATATTTTTACCTAGTAATATTGCCATTCTGAACTACAAATCAGGAACTCTTTTTACATTTTTAAAACTTGCAATTATTTTCAGCATATTTTACAAAACTGGTCAGTTTTAGGCCCCTTTTCCCCCCAAACAAAATCCATACTTGAACTAGATCACTAGTAAGCTCTAGGTGGTTACGTTTACTTCTTTACACAGTGAAAACTACAGAATAGCATAAAAAATAAAATAATATATGATGTACTCACTGCTCATATAGAACTCTAATCAAAGCTTCATGATCTTCACTGAAGGCAAGTACTCTTTTTCTTTTTTGCCTATAAAATAGATCAGACAGAAAATCATTGTGCATTAGAACTTAGAAGTTTTAATAAATAAGTTAAAGTGAACCAGCGGAACAAAAGGTTTATAGAGCAATTGAGCAAGGGCGAAGATAAACTAGAAATAATGTCAACATACCCCATGGAATTCAACGATTTATGAATATTAGTAACTCCATTTGCTGTTCCTTCATCCTCATTTTGTCTATCCTGTGCACCATCAAGTATAAGCCTTTTCTTTCTCTTAGGAAACCTTCCAGATTCATCATCTATGAACTGCTTCTCACTGCAATTTTCAGATCAAGCAACTGTCAAGAACAGAAAAATCCCAAAGCAAACTTTGAACTCAAGAATTATAAACTTACTTCTCATCTTTTTTTCCATTTTTACTATTTGAGGTAGATGCAGAGCCTATATTAGCATCATCCAGCTTTTGCCCATTGCTGAAAAGATATAGTAAGAAAATGAGAATAATGACTTTGTAGTTCAGTATTTACAGTATCTCCATTCAATAATGAATACCCAACAATCAATCAAACATGAACCGGAAACGGGAGAGATGTAATCCTTGTCAAGGACAAATTAAGGGTAAGTGATCACAGATTCTGGAATAAGTTATCTTGCTCTCAACAAAAGTTCCCCATGAGACAGGAAACTTAAGGAGTTTACATAAGAACCTGATGTGAAGAGTTTGCGAAAAAGATCTTACTATTGGTCCCCTAAGTCATGAGTGATCAAAACATCAGCTTCATCTTCACCAAGTGCATCTGCTATGCTTCTACGAATCCATGTCTTCTCTGGCGGTGAAGAATTTTCCCCATCTGCTTGAGAATAATTCCAATTTCTACTTTGTTTCTTCAAGTGGCTAAGCTCAGCTAACAAATACTCAGCATTGATAAAATGGCATTCCCTTCGGGTCTTCCAAAAAAGAACTTCCACAAACAGAAGTGGTTGTTTTTTCATTATTTTCAGCATTTTTCTAGTCAAATTGGTCAGGAAATCAACAATATTTGCATATTCTGGGCAGGGGAATTTTTTTTGTTCCATGAGGATGTCATAAAAGGTGGTGAGCAATGACAGCTGCAAGAAAATATTAACACGATTAACAAATGATTTTTCCTTTCACAAACAACTATATAATCTCATTCAAGGTAAATGCTTTGTAAAATAACCTGATAGAGCATTGACTGAAGCTCAAGGTCCTCACTAATCCTCCGCAACATGCGTATTATGTAATGATTTGTAGCTCGGGAATTGCTCTTGTAAAACTTGAGCAACCAACAAATTTTCTCAACAATATTATGATTTGCTAAGGCAGATATCACCGTTGAAACCTTGAAATCAACTTCATTAGTTGCAGTTAGCTGTTCATCACCAGAAAAATCACCAGTCCCATCATATATAAAATCTTCATTATCATTTTCAGAATTTTTGTTGACTATTGGTTCCGAACAACTCATTGAGTTCTCATATTCGTTAACACTCTTTTCATTTTCACAGGCAGCAATATCCTCATCATTACCAGAACTGGTGTTCAAAAGGTATTCCTTTTGTGGAGGCTGCTTTTCAAGTAATTGATTAGGACCAGAGATGCCCGTCTCATTTTCAGCACCAGAATTAACTCCAAATGGTTTATCTCCTGTTTCAACTCCCTGCAAAGACTTCTTTCTCACCTTCCTTGATTTTCTAGACACCTAGAATCAAAATAATAAGAAAGGATTAATGACTGTTAATTATCATACAACAACCTAAGAGGAGAAATGGGAACGCAAATTATGAAAAACTTGAAACAGGACCAGGTAAAAAGTAAATGTGAGATGATTTCAGTATATTTACAAATCTATGCTTAAAGTATTTGAAAGTCCATAGACCAAGATTAAGACTTCAAGCTTTAAGTCATTCTGAACAAGATCAATATTGCACGCAATGTGAAAATGCTGACTATATCCAGCTATAAAGTGGCTAAGTTTTAGGTATGCTTGAATCAGAAGGACCACTTATTAGACCCAGTACTCTTTCCCTCCACAACATAACCAACAATCTTAAAGGCAGAATCTTATGACAAATAACTGTTATATATATATAGTCACATAGATGTATCTCAGCTCACCCTCAATGTTCCATGTGCCTGCAGCTTCTCCATCAGCTTCACAACTACATGAATAATTTCAACCAAATCTGCAAGATCACTGATGAGAAAAATCAAACATTAGGTTGACAGCAACTAAAGAAGCACAACTGAGCTACACATACACTACCAAAAAAAAAGGTATAAAAGATTCTATCATAACTATAAGGTTTCAATTGGATAACATCAATAACAGACAATTAAGCATTCACAAGACAAGGTGATCACGCAAGAGAAAAAAACTAGCGAATCAGGAGAAAGAAAATGGTATGAGTATGATATGTGCTACAATTTGTTTTAACATCATAATCCTTAGTGATAAAAAACATATATATGTGCTTTACACCAACTTTTATATGTTCAGAAGGCAGCTAAAGTATGAGTTTAACTGCTTTATTTAAAAAAACCCCATTGTTGAAGAATTCGGTAGCAAAATTCTTATTATTATTCACATTGAACAAAAAGGCTTACAACGACTTAAACTATGTTTCTCTTTCCTTCTCTCAACAACTTTTGGTGATCCTTTTGAGTTATCCATTTTGTTTGAATAGTATTTTGATTATACTCTTGTTGCTTCTTTGTGTCCTTCTTTGTGTCTTTAGTATCCTATACACCATTCATGATGTTTTATCTCCTTTTGGTGTCTCCTTTATGAGGAGCCATGTGTGTTGTGGAGCTATGTGATACCTTCTTTGCCTCACCAATTTTGGCGTCTTCAGCCCTTGTTTTTGGTTGCTTTAAGAGGTTTTCGACACTTTTTGAGACACCACTTCAGAGTCCACTAGACATTGCAGCTCTCTTGGATGTTTTGAGATCACCATTTAAGGTGATAGTTTGAAGACAACTCTGACAGAGAATGAGGTGGATGTCTCGTTTGTATCCATTAGGCTTGCCACTCTTTTTGGATGTTTCGAGATCATTATTCATGATGGCTATTTTAGATACACTAACACGGGGAGTCTTAAAGAAGCTTGTTTAAGGAAGTTTTTCTTTGTTTGCTTATTTTTGTTTTGACTATGATTATGATGCATGGGTTTCTATGTTTCAGAATACCTTTGTAGCAAGTTGGGCATGATTAAAATTTATGCTCCAACTTGAGGGGGAATGTTGTGAATCAAATTTGATTATGAAAATCAATCTGAATTAAAGTGTTGACCCTAAAGATTAGCCTATATGTTAAGAGATTTTAGAACTAATTGTATTTATTGAATTAATTGTATTTCCTAGGATAGGCTATCTCCTCTTGTATAAATACCTTATGACATTCAAAGACAAAAAATAATCAAGAAAGTTTTTCTCACATTCTACTCTCTCATTCTACACATTTCACTATATATTTAACACTACCAAGAAGCATTGAGTATGACATTTCTTCCCTCTTAAGCAAGGACAATAGCTATTGTTTCATTCAAGGCAGGCAGCTCTTCCAATTCAATTAGCTGGACACTGACAGCACCAAATTTAGCATTCAAGCCAACAAGGAATTCATAAATTCTATCCTTCTCCACAACCCTATAAAGGATCACAATATCCTCGCCGCATTAAATCTAGATGCATTGATAGCGATCTATTTCCATAGCCAAGCCATGATCATAGAATATGTTGGTGACCCTATTGTGTGTTCTACCTTTTATTATTTATTTTTAGTAATTGTAAATAGGCTTTATCATATTTATTATGTATTTTATTTTATTCCCTAAATTAGAATAGGAGCCTTGTATATATTAGTCTAATTAGCCTAATGAGAATATATTGAGTATTCTAAAAATTCACAGAATACTTCACCCCATGCCAAATATTTAGGATTTTTAAGAGGACTAGATCGATTTCGTGCTTTATTTTTCCTCTGCCCTTCCAAATGGTGTCAGCAAGCTGAGACCATTTCAAGTTGTTGTTTCCATTGGGTCAGAAGGTTGGCTTACTAATTGCAAAACTGTGCAACTCACCAATAGAGACAACAGGGTTGGCCAACATTGTCTGAGGAGCAAAGCATTGCCAAGGACAATAGTCGTAAACATAATGTTAGGCATGAAGGAAATAACACAAGCAAAAAAGACCGGGGGAAAAATATAGAGAAACAATGTACAAATCAGAGAAACCACCACCAACAAAAACAAGGCAGGCCAAAACAACCCTAGGTCAGAATCTAGGATTGTCAAAAATTCATTACGTGGTGACAGCGTCAGAAGACAGCAATCAACTCTCCCTCACACGTCGACACATGGGAGGATAGGCAAATCTTGAGGTGGTGCATGGCTGCTTTGGTCAGATTCCAACAACTGACAGATGGAACATCGACGACATATGAGGTGGACCTTTAAACAAAGAGCAATGTATGCTACAAGAACACAAGGAAATGAAAGCCAAAAGGAAAGAAATGAAGCTCTCAAGTCAATGAAAGCCTAAAGAAAAGAACTAAAGCTCTTAGTTCTAATACCATAATGTATTGATAACTGAAAGAATTGCTTGTGTATGATAGAACCCCAGATAAATCGAACAATAAACCACAAGTGGTAGGATCTAAAACGCTTGGAAATTAAGCCACAAGTGATTAAGGATCTTAATCTTGGGAAAGGAAACAAATTTCATATATAAGTCTCTGATGATTTACAAGTGACAGTGCTAATATATAGAGAGATAGATAAATAGCTACTCACATAGAATTAAGGGAAAACAACTCCACTACTCCCAAGTGGGAGACTTGCTAACAAGGAAGGGAAATACTAATTACATGACCAACATAATACTGACAGAAATAACAATTAACTATTAATTAAATAAAACAATTAATGACATGGCTGAAAAGGTGGGGAACGTGGGCAAGAGTGGTGCTCATTAGTGCGTCTCTGCTGTTAAATGTGAAATAGGGCTTGTGAGAGAGACCTAAATGCTTAAGCAAATGAAGAGTGGGCTGGTCTCTATCTTGGGGCCTTTGGGTTTACTTATTGTTGGGCTTGGGTTTCTATCAGTGTAAGAATTGGATAGATACAAGTGTATTTATATAAGGAAAGATCTATCCTAGGAAAGAAAATAAATACAAAAAAGAATATTCTTAAATGCTAAGGATTAATGAAAACCTAATTTCTAGAAAACTAATTTCAAGGATCACTGATTTAGCATTTATCATTACAATTCTTAAAAGTACATAAGCAAGAGAGGTACAACAAGATGGAAATTGCAATATAGAGCATTTAGATGGTGGCAAGATATTCTGATGGAAATCCTTACAACTTGTAAGATTTATACTTACTATGGATAAGAAATCCCTCCTTCACAAGATCCCAAGGGAAGTTTTAAGGAAAAATAGAACATTAAAAAGTGGTGAAAAACCTCTAACACAGATAAGCAATGCACTAGCGAACACTAGGAAAAAATGAGAAAAAAAGATGAGGGTACTTGACACTTGAGAGGTCAAACACTCTCCCAAAGTCATTCCTAATTTTCCCCTGACCATTAGACACAATGCTCACCCATAAAACTATCCCAACTACCAGTCTACCACTAATTCTCTCTCATCGACCTCACCATTCCTCTAACAAGTTAGTTATCCTACCTCCATTTACTTTTTTGTCCTCTCATCCAACTCTTCTCCTTGAGAATTGAGCCAATGTCTAGTTTACTTTGAGCCCACCCCTCTCCCCTTCTCTTTTCTTTATATACTAAGTTTGCGAGACCAACGGCCCACCATATTCACTAGAAACCCCAAAAATAAGGCTACTTTCCTACACTTTTCATCCCTTGATCAGAAATTACCCTAGTTAAGCTATCTCAAAAAATTGAACCAAAAGATTAAGTTTTAGAACTTAACATTGAGTTTAGTTGTAGTTGGAATAAAGAAATTACACCTTTTGGGCTGTTTGTGGCTGTCAAATGTTTTCATCAAATTGAGGAGGAAATGAGTCATGCCTTCCTCAGTTTGATCATAAAATAATTTGTAAAGAAGGATGCGAGCAGTTTGAGGCTCCTTAGAGTCTTCTGGCAACAATTGAAGTATCAAATCCAGCATTAGAATCTGCAATCAAGGAAAGGACGTTAGGAAGCATATTACTGGGTTCTGAATACTAGTGAATTCATCATGATACCCCAATAATTTGATATTTGATACATTAAAGAGACATAATGGTGGTCACCTCTTAAATTTATTCTTGTCTAGATTCATATGCCAAAAGGAACTTCTAGGAGAGTGGTTATTTTATGACATGTAGATATAGAGAAATGACCCAAAATATAAAGTTAACAAATATGACAATAAAGAAAACTGGAAAAAGGGAGATGCAAAAACAAAGAACAGGAATAGAATAGGGTTAACAATGCAAAAGTGATTTTATAATTTTCATGAAAACGAACTTGTCCTAAGATCTTTATAGTAACATACACATCTTTATGTAACATGAGTGCACATGTATAAAAGAAATAAGAAAGTTATCAAATTGGTAAGTGTCAATCATCGACATATACAATCACAAACTAAACAAAGTATGGGAACACATTTCAGGAAAAATGGGAGTGCACATAACCATATTCTTCATAAGAGAACCAGCTGTTGAAAGAGACTTGTAATCATTTGATTCCTTTAGCCCATCAAAGGCATGACGCCACTTTGAAATGACCAATTGAAACATTGCCTCATTCATGGATGCCGCAATTGGTCCGCATATTTGACCATTGAAATCTGTGGTATCAGTATCTTTATCACCAAAAGTCTCAGTCATCTCCACTCTATTCTCCATCTACCAAAGGAAATAACAAATGTGTTCATCCTCCAGTTTATAAAAATAGAAAGACATATCAGAGAGGCACTACTTACAAATAAAGCAGCAAGAAACACCCGGAACAAGAACAGAAAAAGTTGTAGTTTATATGGTAGTTTATTTTCTACTAGGCAGTCAAAATTCATCCGTTATCAACTTATCACTTATCATGTAGTAGATAATTTTTTAAATCAACCTTTATTGAACTCCAATACCAAAAACCCTTCAGTGGAGGTGTCACAAACAGACGCAAGTCAAATTAAGGCTAAGAATGTTTCATTGAGTGCAACTGGAATTCAGAACACTTTAGCACAAAGCCAGACAAATAAGGGGAGTTGTGAAATAAATTTCCCATGGAATGGAGCATCATAGTGGCAAGTAATCAAAAGGAAAGTCACAAAGTGCAATTCATATAAAGATGATATTTCATTTTCAATCACCCAAATCAGAAAATAAGATAGAACAACTTTTTGGAAGACTTCAACTCGAAATTGAGTGCTTCAACAAAAAGAGAGACCAAAATTTAATTTTTAGCTATTAAATTTTGTTGCCTGTCCCCTTAGGTTAAAAGACAAGAACTTAAATTGGAATAAAGAAGATAAGAAAATTAATGGTAAATCATACAGTTCAGCACTGCTGCTCTCTGGGTAGATGACACATAATGTAACAAAGATAGTAAACAGTCTCTCAAGGTATGTTTGGATTGGGGATTAAGAAGGAGAAGGGAAGGGAGGCAGAGAGATTTGGGACCTCTTCTTGTTTGGAAAGTTGGAAATTGTAGAGGAAGATAATGAAGAATTAACTTTCAATCCCTCATTCTCCTCTCCCCTTCATAAATTCAAGATGCCCCAAATTGGAGTATTTTGGAACTCAACACCCAAAAAAGGGGAAGAGATATTGAGGGTTGACCTCCCCTTTTCCTCCCCTCCCTTCCCCTCCTAATTTCTAAACATACCCTTACTCATTTTGTTCTTATTTTATGAAACTTATTCCATTTAGGTATCAATGATGATTAAGGATAGAGTCACTTAATAGCTAATAATCAAGGGGAAATGATAAGTGTATCAGATTGAAAGGGCGCATGTAAAGATAAGCATATCTCAGATTATCACTCTCACCTTAGAAGCTGAGTACTTGTAAAACTGAAATGAAGTGACAAATTCAGCCAACTGAAAGAAAACATTGACATCGCTCTTCCGAACTGCAGGGTGTTCCCTATCAATATCTTCTCTAATTGATTTCATCAAAACTGATACAGAAACAAATTGAAAGAAGGTCATACTTTGCCTTACAAATGCAAACCCAATTAATCAAAACATTATTATCAAAAGAAACTTTTTTTTTTCCAAAAGAACATACCATTATATCCCCCAGAAAGAAATTGATTGATAAACCCATGAAGTAACTCCAATATCTTAACATTTGTTGGAGGCAACCTTGGATGATCCCATGCAACTTTTTTGGCTGGACCCCGAGTGACCTTTTGTGTTTTAAACAGTACATTACGAGAAGAATTGGGATTTCCCTTAAATACTGCTTTTGAGCCATCCTACACAAAAGAGCCAACTGGTTCACTAAAGTCATAGACAAAATTGCTAATCAACAGAAGCAAAGTAAAAAAGTACCATGGTAAGCCTTGCAAATGTTCCACTAAATTGTGAATGCCGATTCATATTGCTCACCCTACGTCTCCTTTTCTCTTCTTCCTCCATAATGAATTTAAGACTATCAAGAGACTCTCGAGAATCTTCGTCCACCTTAAACAAACTTAGTAACATGTCATTGATTGATCAAATTCTAATTTAGAGATAACAGCAATAGAGATCTATTAGATAGAAAAAGGATTGAATTTTTTATCTAAACAAAAAATATGCTTTTATGATTTTATCTTCTATTAGGCACTATCAAAGACATTGAACAGGAGCCTTAGCAATTAGCATATTAATTGTTCATGTGCTTCTTGCGAGCTTGACAAAGTACTAGCAAAAAGCTAATTTTCCAAAAAAAAAACAAGTAAAATAAATGAAAAAAATATCAAGAAAACTAACCTTTTGATGGACTTTAGCAATCAGCTCTGGTTCTTGACCCATAAATATGTAATGGAAAATTTCTAGTAGAAGCAAATTATCCTGGCGGAAAAAAGTTTCAACATAATGAGTTATAACTAAGACTATGTCCATTACATTCTCACGGAACAAAAGTTCCTGAAACCTATCTCTCAGCGACAGCAATTGACTAGTAGATCCCCCCAACTTCTGCTGCAATGGGATTTCTTGAATAGCTAGGATATTTCGAAACAAAGTGAGCACTAGCTGCACTAGCTTCCAGTCATCCTCGGTGAATGCATCACTGTGAAAATACCATGAAAAAAAAAGACAAAGAATTAACATCTGCAGAGGTGAATATTATTTTATTTAATCATACTTAGCAAAAAGGAAAATACTATGCAATTTCCTCTCACCTTTGTAAATTTTCAAGTGGACCTTCCAGGATTGAGACTATCACTGCGACAACATCACTACTAGCAATTGAAGATTTAAGCTCCCAGAGGTACTCTAATTGTTGTGGAATATCTATTGAACCGGGCTCGATAGGCATTGTAAGGAATACCAGCACCTTCACTAAAAATCCACAACAATGACCGATGGAATCCCACAACGATGATGAAGAAAAAATAAACTAAAAATAGAGATGATAAAAACCTGCATTTAAAAGCAAGTTGCGATCTTCCTGGCAGCACTCCATAATGGGTATCAAATTTTTAGAAAGAATATTCCATTTACAGACTTGCTTGAACACATCTCGAGTTTGCTGATCATCGCGTCTCAAAAATCTCAGCAAATCCTTTAAATTATCTGGCATTGAATTGACAAGAGATAAACCAAACAGTATAGACGCAAATGGGAAATGTGGAAAAGCGATTAATTAATTAATACCTAGACAGTATTCGCCCTTTGAGTAGCCAGTTCTGTTGCCATTTTCGTCCTCTTCAACGATTCCTAAGCCAGCACAGATCACAGATAATCCCTCTGTTTCCATCTTTCAAACGATTAAATTAGGGTTTTGGAGGGATTTAGAAATGAGGACTTCGAGGAGAAAGAAGATGACTAAAGAGAAGAACGGAACTAGATGGAAATTGTGGGAGAAAGAGAAAACCTCATTTGGAAGTGAGTATTAGATCTGAGAGACGAGAGAGTAGAGGAGGAAGGTGGCTCGATGTTTGGGGATGGAATTTGGCGGCAATCTTAGGCCCAGAATTTTCCCGCGCTCATGTGTTTTTTTTTATAGGAATTAGGAAGACTCATGGCGCAAAACTAAATTTTTTCATAGAGGTAAACTACTATTTGGTATTTTGGTCCCTCTTTTTTCACACTTTGAACTATTTAGTCCCTAAATTTTTGAAATAGACTATTTGGTCCCTCATTAATCATAAATGTCAACTCGTTAGTCCCTCTAGCGTATATCCCTCACTAACAGTGATGCTTGGTTGTTAAATGTTTACATGGCGCCGTTAAATATCACTTTGTCATCGTAATCACTAAAATAAATTGAATCGGGCCAGAATTATAAATTGAGCCAGACCCATTTCTACTGAACTAGCCAAAATCAAGTCAACTTCCACAATTCATAAACAATCCCAATTTCAAACCCTAGTGTGAAAGCTTTCGGCGCGAGTAGGTATGTAACGTTTGATTTGGCATTTGTAGTTATTCAGTGATTAAATAGTATATTTTTATTATTCAATGACTAAATTGTTAGAAGTGTGAAAATTAAAAGACCAAATAATAAATTTTCACTTTCTTAAATCTCATCTACTACTTTCTCTCTCCCATTATCTATATTTTTTCCTCTTTTAATATTTCAAAATGAAATTAATTTTGACCAACCAAAACACTCCTCACACATATAATATAGTATAGATATAGATATAGATATAGATATAGATATAGATATAGATATATATATATTATTATATCTTATATTATATGGCTCCACCCCTCTCTGGTCATCCATGTTTAAAACTATAGTCTATAAAATTAAAAATAAGAGAAAATTTACTATTTGGTCTCTCTTTCTTTACTAAGTTAACAATTTAGTCCCTTATTTATTTTACATACATATTTGCGTGCCCGTTAGGACACGCAAAGCCCCTGGTATATATATATACATACTATTATATACTTTTTGCTAGTATTATATATGTTTGTGTTATGTTTTCTTTATATATGTATGTATGTCCAAATGCGGTTAGTATAAGACTTTTTGCAGTGTGGTAATAAAAAATTAGCGAAATAGAGGGTTTACTTCATCATCGTCAGGCATGGAATAAATTATTGGAGGAGTCAGTAGAGCAAGACAAGGAATGAAATAAGAAGACAGAAAAATAGAGGTAGATGATGATGATGGTGAAGTAAAGAGGGGGACGAGCAGAGAAGGACGAATGGGAAAACGTTGCTAACCTAGAAGACATGAAGAAGAGGGACTAAATGGTTGTGTTTTGAAAGATGGAGTCAACTCAGATTTTAAATTTAAAATAGAAGGACCAAATAGTTACTACGTGGCATTTAACGTGTCACATGTGCACTTAACGGCCAAGTCATCACTGTTAGTAACGAATATAGGTTAAAGGGACTAACGATTTGACATTTGTGATTAATGAGGGACCAAATAATTTATTTTATCTGACAAAAACAAAATAGTCTATTTAAAAAATGCAGGAACCAAATAATTCAAAGTATGAAAAAGGAAAGACCAAATAGTAAGTTTTTTCTTTTTCTTATTCTCTTGAGTCTCTTGGTTGTTTGAACTTCAAAAGTCAAAAGTCAAAATTTCATGTAATTTACGAGATAAAAATCAGGCTTTATTGCGTGGAGAGGTCAAATTTTTTACTTTTTAACAAAAAAGATATCTATATATATTTTTTCATAGATAGTCCAAGTGATTCATTAAATATTTTATTTTATAATTTTTTTAAAAAAAAATCAATTTCTGCACAGTAACCAAAATAAACATTGAAGTGGTAGGTACGGTTTTTTTTTTTGCCAATAAGGAATTATTCATTATTCCCTAAATTTCTTCCTTTTGGTCAATTGGAATATAGGATAGTTTTAGGCGGTTTTAAGTAGCTTTTAATCTTTCTTTTGATGTATGTTGTTTTCATGATCATTATTAAAAAAAAAAATTCTTCCTAAATTATTCATACACATACACAAAGAACGTGATTTTTTAAAAATTAAAATTTATTTAAAAATCTCTCAACAATATTTATAAAATTAAAATAATATGATATAAATTTATTAATATAAATATTAATTTCAAGTGTCTTTTCTTTACCAAGCCATGCTTTCTTATATGAAAAGATGTACCCATGCAGTGCATGAACTCTTTCAACTATCGAACTGATACGAATACTGGATTTGCCCAAACCATGGGCACAATTGAAGCCCCAATTACATCTGAGTTCAATTTTGAATGATCTTCATTTATATCTTCACCCATACATTCGTGTGGTCCTCCAACAATTCTGATTTGTCATTCATTTGACTTAGGTACTCTGCATACTCTAATTCTCCATGGACATGTCCCAGAGCTATCATCTGATGAACCAGGATTTTGTCGGGGGTCGTTTCCCGGTTCGCAATGAACCACAGGGGGTTCCCCTGTGATTCACCTCCGAAGCTTAAGTTAGTAAGAGTATGAGCTAGCATGAGTAGCGTGTGAGTAATGAGTTACGTACCTTTCATAGGGTTACCATCATGTATTTATAGGCTTATTGAGGAGAGTCCCAACCCAACCAACTTCCTTGATTGTAGAAGAGATATCTTGAGTGATATCAGAGGTGAATCATAATCTTTCCTATTTCATGTAGGAAGATATTGTTTTGTTAATTAAGGATAAGTGAGACACTACTTCCTTATTTGTGTAGGGCTCCTTGATGGCTTGTGGGCTTATGGCGCGCTGGGCCAAGGGCATCTTCTGCCAATTGGGCCTCCTAATTATTGGGCCTATTATCACTAGTCCCAACAAAAGAAGTGAAGTTCTGTCCCCATGAGATGTGTCCCCACGAGTGGATGACAGATACAACGTTTTTCGTTGGTTTGTTTTGAGGCGCTTTGTCCTTCCATTTCCGGTGCTTGGGCGTTTATCCTGATCAGGATTGATTCAAGATGTGCTTTGCACTGCCTGTGCATCTTTGTTGCTTGGGCGCTCATGCGCTTTGATCTCCTTAGCGGCGTCGTGCTATTTGGGCGTTCTTGCCTGCCTAAAGACTTCCTGGTCCGATTATGCATTCGGCCTTAACTTTGCCATTTGGACATAGTCAGATATTTGGGCTATTACCATCATCGAACTTGTAGTCAAGATATTTATGATTTGATTTCTTAGTTAAGAATGAGTGGTGGGTTCTCACCGCATTCATCTTCACTGCTTGCCTAAGAAAATCTTTGTCTGGAAGTCGAAGACCAACATAAAAGTCCTAGTCTTCATGGTTTCTAGTAGCACTGTCAAAACGGGCTTAGGCCCGCGGGCCGGCCCGGCCCGCCCGCTAAATGGGCGGGCTTGGGCTTAAAAAATTTGGCCCGTTTAAAAACGGGCCTAAACGGTCCGGCCCGTTTAGGCCCGTTTACATTTTTTTAAAAAAATTTGCATGTAAAAATGTTTAGGCCCGCGGGCCGGCCCGGCCCGCCCGCTAAATGGGCGGGTTTGGGTTTAAAAAATTTGGCCCGTTTAAAAACGGGCCTAAACGGCCCGGCCCGTTTAGCCCGTGGCCCGTAACGGGCCGGGCCGGGCCGGCCCGTTTAACAGTGCTAGTTTCTAGTAACACCATATTGTAAACCCGGATCCTGAGCAGCATCAACATCAACTTGGGAAAAAAAACTCATGAACATCAGCAGGTTCCACAAAATCAACACCTGCATGAACATTTTCTTCCACAAAATCATCGTCGTCATTTGCACCATTAGCAGCTGGATCAACAAAATGAACCTCATTTAGATTAAATCCGTCTATCATAGCTGGTTGTTGTGACGAGCTCGGGAACTGAGCATTGTCCCTCCTCAGTGGTTGTATTAAGGTTGAAGCTAACAATTTTAGTATTCACACATAGCTCTATGAATCCAAACTGGTCTCGAACATCTTTATAATAGTCAATCATGCAATTTAAACTATCATCATCTTCTACGTATAGGGGAATATAATATGGAGGACTTAATAATGAAGGTGCCCTAAACACAATTTGTGACACCACTTCATTTTGAGGTAATTTAAGTCTCTGACTAATCATTCCTCTCAATGCTTCATAATTTATATTTATATTAAATTTTGTAGGTCTGGTTGTGGCAAGAAAATGTAACTCATTTCCGAATGACTCCCCCACTATATATTGTAGCACGAATGTGACTTGCCATTAAAACTACAATAAAAGAACAATTAACAATTATTTATCCATTCATTCCATCTAATTAATTTTGACATATATGATTATAACATATAATGATTTAACAAATATGATTTTAACAAAATCAATTAATTAACAACAATAACACATTTAAATAAGTAACTCAACAAAAACAAATCACTCAAATGACTAAAAAAATTAGAAAAACAATATTAAATATTTAATAACAATTTCAATGATTATATTATAATAATAACATTAACCACAAAACTTTAGCAATAATATTAAAAAAATAAAATACTTAATACATATTTATAAAATATTTAATAATTAGTATAAAAATAATAAGCAAAATAAATAACTCAACTAATTAAGTTGACTATGAGATAATTCATATCTAACTATAAAATTATAATTACAATATGAATAAAATAATAATAATTACATTTTACTCACCTTGATTCCAAACTTGATGAGGGAATGTGTAAAGAAATTTGCCTATCTCACATTCCTATTCAAACAAATTATATTGTATAAATATTAGACCCAAAATTATTTTCAAACTATTATGTATTTTCAAATATAAACAGAATTTAATATTAGTTTTAATAAATTATAACAATGAAACAAAATTAATTTAATATAATAAAAAATTATAAGCAAAAATTTCTATTATATATTTTTTTGCAAGTTGCAACAATGTATTAATCTACACACTAAAATTAATACAACAATTTAAACAACATTCATTAGTTAATTACAATAATTCAACCAAATTAATTTAATATGACAAAAAAAACCTAAAAAAGAGAAACGAAAATTAATAAAATTAATAAAAATGACAAAAATTCAATTATTATTTTTGGAAGATGCAACAATATATTTATTAAGTAATAATCACCAAAAAAATTACTTACCTTAATAAAATGATGATCCAAGCTTAAAAAGAGGGAATGATCCAAAGCTTCAAGAGAAAATTACTGCAGAAGAGAAAAAATTCATGTCTCTTTTTGGTGATTTTTAGTGTATTTGTTAGTGAATGGTAGAATTGGATAGTTTAAAAAGAAAAAAAAATTGGACTATTGGAGTTGGAGAACAAAAGGGTAGGTGAAATGTAAATAGGTAGTTGGAGAATAAAATGAGTATGACTTATGAGGAGAGAAGCAAATGGAAATTGGGTAGTAAAATCACATTGGTTACTGTGCAGGAGAAGAAAAAAATCGTGTCTACAATTTACATTTTGGTTATTGTACAGAAACTATTTTTAAAATAAAAAATTATAAAATAAAATATTTAATGATCCACCTTGGACCATCCATGGGAAAAAGTATATTACTATCTTTTTTATGTTTAAAAATATGAAATGTGACCTCTGCATGCAATAAAGTCAAAAATTCATGTCTCTTTTTGGTGATTTTTAGTGTGTTTGTTAGTGAATGGTAGAATTGGATAGTTTAAAAAGAAAAAAAATTGGACCGTTGGAGTTGGAGAACAAAATGGTAGGTGAAATGTAAATAGGTAGTTAGAGAATAAAATAAATATGACTTATGAGGAGAGAAACAAATGGAAATTGAGTAGTAAAATCACATTGGTTATTGTGCAGGAGAAGAAACAAAACCGTGCCTACAATTTACATTTTGGTTATTATGCAGAAACTATTTTTAAAATAAAAAATTATAAAATAAAATATTTAATGATCCACCTTGATCATTCATGGAAAAAAAGTATATTACTATCTTTTTTATGTTAAAAAATGTGGAATGTAACCTCTGCATGCAATAAAGCCTAAAAATCATATAAATATAAAATTTTAAAAAATTACATAAAGTAACTTAAAATACATATTATTGTGGAAATGTTTATATTATCGTAACATTAAACTAAATCATACAATTAAACTTCATAAAACATGATAATATTTGACTTGATCAATAGCCTAACCATTAATTGGATCTCCGGATAAAGATGTTTATGAGTAGGATAAATATTATTTTCATCTCTAAACATATTCTTATAGGAATTAAATTCAATTTCCACCCACGTACCCTACCAATAATTGAGTTTTTGAACCAGGGAAAAGTTTAAAATAAATAAATTATTTTTATAAAATACAACTCAATTATATTATATAATATTATAATATATATTTTGTAATTTTACATTTGAACAAATTTAGTTCTATGTTTATATATAATATAATTTAACGAACTTTTTTAGATGATTAGCCTTATAAACTAAAATTTATGTAAAAAAATTATTTTACAAAAAAGTTATTGTAAGGAAAGGTCATTTAAGATTTCAATATATAATCATAACATTATTATTTGAATAATCATTATATAACTATTTATATTTAATATAAAATAATAAAATAAAAGTAAATTTATTAATAAAAAAAATTATAAATTAATTAATCATTCAAACTATAAATATATATAAAAAATTTATAATTAATAATTATTAACATATGATATGAATTCATCAATTATGATCAATTTAATGATAATACATAATAATTAACAAATGAATAATATTAAAAAACTTAATCAAATAAATACCTCAACTCAACAGCTTTCTCCCAACAACTTTTTTCATTCTACAGCATACCGTAATTATTAATAATGAAGAAAAAAAAAATAATCTTTACAAAAATGAAGAGTTATATAGGCCATTTACAAGTTTGAGGAACAAAATAGACTTAGCACGCACCCGCGCCCAGCTAATCACGATAATATAAGAAAGTAAGTCATGGCTCAATTAATGCAGCAATTCTAAGCATTTAATGCAGTGATCTTTAACATTTACTGCGGAGATCCTTAAAACACTTCTGAGAAGGCAAGATTATACAAGCCACAGTGTACTTCCATAAAAAAGTAAGCTTGAGATGACTAAAAGGCTCCACACCCTCTGAACCGAAGCGAGATGCATTTAATGCTCTCCCCTACCAAGCAAAGGCCGCACGCGATAATCCACACGTCAGGCGTCTAAGCTTGAAAAATCAGATTTGATTGATCGCGGGGCTCTCACACATATGCTTATCACCCACCAACACATACCTCGTACAATTCCATACATGAGAACACTTGAAGTATAAATAGCTAAAAAGATCCCATAACAAGGTAAGACACTTGTTACACCTAATATCATATGATCACCAACATCCCACACTAACTTAACCATCGGAGAAAAAACATAAGGAACCCTCCCTATGATTCTTTCGTTGCAGGTTCGGATGTCTACAACCAACTTTAAACTACTTCTACCAATAACTCAAAGTTAAATTCTTCTCTATCCAACTTTGTGGTTTTCAAAGAGGAAGAAAATTAATTTATACAAGCAAATTGACTTATTTACTATTGTTACCAATTAACATTGTATGAGATCTTTTTACTTCCATGCCACTACACACTTTCCCACGCCACTACATTTTTCAAGACTATACTATCACAGAAAACTGTGACGTCGGTGGGCTGGACTTTTTAGAGAAGAAGACAAAAAAAAAAAAGAAATTATCTTATATTATATGGCTCCATCCCTTTCTGGTGTCCACATTTTAAAACTAGAGTACAAAATTAATAATAAGAGAAAAATTATTATTTAATCCCTTCTTTTTTACTGAGTTAACAATTTAGTCCTTCATTTATTTTACATACATATTTGCGTGCCCGTTAGAGCACGCAAAGCCTCTAGTTTAAATAATTGATCCATGGGTTCCGAATATTTTTTTGAAAGGAGATTTTTATACATTATATTTCTCCTAACTTGCCAACCCCCAAACGAGCCATAATTTAATACTATAATATCTATATATATATACACATATATTCATATATATTAAAAGAAATTAAAAATTATTTTAGCGAAGGGTTACCCTATTCATTGACTTGAATTGAACGTCAAATATGTAATTTTGAACGAATAAATTACATTTGAACCCATTTAATTTTTACTTGAACCCTATGTCATGGTTCAAATGAAGTATGACAAAGGAATAAAGTTTGGTTGGACAACTCTAAAGTAAGAGAATGTTCAGTAAAACTTTAAATTTTTCGTAACTCTCATCTTAATAAGAAAGGTAGGAATATGCCTTAAAGACAAGTCTTGCGTACATCCTCGTCATCTCACGGCACCAAGATAATGGGGTATTATCAAAACCCTCAGGAAAACTCAAAGATGCAGTAGCAAGATCAAACCTATAGCTTATACAAGGACCCAATTAAGAAAGTGTGATCTTCCACCATGACTATGTTGGCATCAAAAGCCCAATATACATGTCATCATTGACACTTAACTTCAAGTCTTCAACTCGATACTTAAAAACATCTTTAGTATTGTCTTGGTGACACCAAGTCATTAACACTTTCATATTCGCCTTGATATCACTAAATCAAAACTTATTTGTCTTGATGATACTAAATTGTCGATAGAGTTGTCTTTGCCCAAATGACACTAAATCCTTTGCAAAGACACCTCAAAACCGTTCTAATTACACTAAGTTGATGACACAACATATTCGTCCTAATATCACCAAGTTTATGTACTCCATTTCTTTCTCAAAATCTGGTGTGAATGGGTTTCAAAAGGCAGGCAAGTTTAAGAAATTATTTTAGGTTCTACCAAAAAAAAAAAGAAATTATTTTAGGCCAAAATCTTTTTTTGGTTCTTAATGTTTATTTTAAGTTCTATTTTGATCCCCAATATTTCTTTTGTTCTATTTTGGTCCTTAATGTTTCTTATAAGTTTCATGATTAATCCCTAATTATTGAATGTGGTCATATCTTTTTTTTTTTCAAACTTGAATGCCATTAAATTTGAGCTACGAATTGATTTGGATGAGTTCTTTCTTTTCCTAGTTGGAGTCAATATTATCATCAAACGAGGTCAAGTCAAGCATGAAATCAGGTTAAAAAATGGGTCACTTGTTTTATGCATTTGGTCATATACCTCTTATTTGAAGTCTAAATGCAACAAATTAGAGCTACAAATTATTCTCGACGAGTCATTCTTCTATCCAATTTGGGTTGTTGACAAATAGTACTTCGAAAATGTGTTTGATCAAAACATCAATATAAACTTTCATAGTACTATTTAACATTGTTTGTTAATGCTCCCAACTAGACAGAGAAATAACTTGTTAAGAGTAACTTGTAGCTCTGATTTCATTACATTCAAACTTGAAACAAGAAAAATATGATCAAATTCATGAAACTGACCGACCATTTTCGAACCTGATTTCATACCTAATTAACATTATTTGTTAATGATTCCAACTAGGCGAAGAAAGAATTCATCAAATTTAACCCGTATATAGCTCTGACTTTATCACGTTTGAGTTTTAAACAAGAGAGATATAACATTATAACCACATTCCATAGTGAGGGATCAACTACGAAACTTCTAAGAAACATTAAAGACTAAAACACAAAAAAAAAATTATTAGAGACCAAAATAAAATTCAAGATAAACATTAGAGGCCAAAATACGGTTTCCGCCAATTGTTTTTCGACTCAACTTTTTCAACAAAACACCCCTTAATTCGCGACTCAAGAAACTCGGTAGCTCACCAGCCATTCGCGAGTCGTCTTCCTCCTCCAGCCCTTCTCGATTCCGTCGATTCGTGCACCGATTCTGGCCGTTCTCCGATGCACCCCATGATTCGTATGGTTTTGTTAGCGAATCGAACCAAATTGTGCTTGTCGAATAGTGAAGCACCCGATTCGATTAATTACTTCTCAATTTACTAACTACATTTATTAGTGAGGTTTAACAAGTTGCGAAATTCCTAGTTTGATTTATGATTGTCTGGAATATTGAGGCTTTAAGATTTCTTCATCATCGTAGCTCTTGTAATGGAGAACATGCAGTATGCTGAAGAGCTTGTCAGGGAGTTCCTCATATTCAGGGGATTCACTAATACACTTCAAGCTTTTGAGAGTGAATTGCGTACTGATATTGGTAAAGGGTTTCATGTAGATAAGATATTAGATCTTATATTCTCAGTATACGTTCCCAAATTTCAAGCTGAAAAACTAGTGGGTTTGCTGGGTTTCTTCAAACAGTACCTCTCATCATCGCCTGAAACAGCACTGATTAGTACCTTAGCCAAATTGGAGGATTCTATTTTGCAGTACTATGTTGTTCATGCATTGCAAGTGGGAAGAAGCGACAAAGTTGCCGAATTTTTTGGAATGAAAGGCAATGAATTGATGGAAAGGTCCCATGATTGGACTCCATGGTTTGGTACGTTTGTTTTTTCTCTTTCTCTTGAACTCTAATGAAATACCTGTATGAATTTATGACTGAGTGGTTGTAATGCAGCTATTCCATATATCAAGAACCCACACTTGGATCCTAAGTTTCGCATTTATTTCTCCAAGGAGTGGTTTGAGGCCATGCATCTTTCTCTGAGAAACTTCTTTTGTGCGATCTTCAATGGCAGTCATATCCTTTAAAATGTTGTGTGCATCTTTATTTATTTATTTTTATGCTTTTTGTTTGAATATTTGTTATGATGTGTCTCCATGTTTCTGAATTCTGATGCAATTATAGATGCAGGGCTACATAGTAATACAACAACAAAGCCTTTTCCCACTAGGTAGGGTCAAACTGACGCCAATTTGTTCTATCTTTGCACATGTCCATAATAAGGTTATTAAAGGATAAATCTTTTGAGATAGTTTCTCCAATAGTTTCTTTGGTCTTCCCCTTCGTCGAATTATTGGACTATCACCCATTTGGTCAACTCTACATCCGGAGCCTCCGTAGGTCTTCTTTATACATGCCTGAACTACCTAAAATGTGTTTCGACCAACTTCTCTATGATAGGTGCTACTCCAACTTTCTCTCTAATGATCTCATTTCTGATCTTATCCTTTCTAGTATACTCATCCATTGTAGCATTCTCATCTTAGGCACATTAAATTTCTGCAAGTAGTTCAATTTATCACCCAACATTTAATAACATACAATAAAGTTGGGGTAATTAGATATATAGTAATCTGAGTAAAAAAAATGAAGAAACCTTACTTCTGTGGACTGTAAGTAGTTTTTGTGGTGGTTGTGATTAGTTTTAAAGTCTTCAGATTTCGTTTTGATGCTTTCCGAGTGAGCAGGATTAACTTACTGATATGGAGATTAATTCTTCCCAATTGTTATCTCACAAACTCAATTGTCCCACAAAAAACCAACATATAGGTTCCTCTTTTTCTTGCCAAATAATTGACCTAGAAAAATTACACTATTAATGACAAACAACTGAACAAGTAACCATTAGAGTTTATATTATAAGGCTTTCAATTAGTTTCAAAAAGAACTTTGAAGAGTGTGACCACGAGCTTACCAAAAAATGCAATGCAAAAACAGTCATGAATAATGGAATGAAAAAAGCCAACTATAGAGATGATGAAACTTATCTTCTCATCTATATTGGACATGGATAAACTTTTTCGGAGCATTTATTATAAAACTCTATGCAGCAAACGCTAATAACATGTAGTTAGGGAACCTGCTTTTGCATTAAATATTGACCTTGATACTCTTTGCAACCTTAATTTTTTGTTCTTTGATTTCACAAGGTTTCCTTAGTACAATTATTATGGACGGTATTTGAGGGTCATGTATGGAAGTTTTGGGCCATCTCCATTTTCTGAAACAAAAAATAAAGAAAAATATAGAAAAAGGTTGACTAATTTAGGATTCAGTTAAAATTTTACATCTTTATTATGTCTTCTGTACTGCCTTCTGGTTCTTTAATGTTCTTTGTGACTTTATTTGATGATACTTGTGCTTTTAGAAATGATTAAATTGTATTTAACTTCCTTGAAGTTTTGTTAAGTTACTGTTAGAACACCTCTAATTTCAAAATTTACACTTGACACTCCTATAATCTATTTTCTATCAATGAATATAACATTTCTCAATGCTTATGGATGCACCTTATTTTTAGTATAACTGTAAATGCACTTAAAGTTGATATTAACTTCCAACATGAAATTTCATTGTGACAGTAAAAACATTTTAGTAACTTTAGTGTTTTGGAAGGATTTCATATTGTGTAGAAAGTTAACTTCGATGTTAAAATATCTATTAGAAATTTTTGAAATAAGAGGGTATCAAATGTGCTTTAACCAAACCTCAAGGGAGGTCAGTGCAATTCATTCTTGACAATTTTATTATACATGTGAATTTTTTTTCAAGAGTTTATTTAAGCATTACTTGGTAGTTTCTGAAAAATATACTTAACAAAGCCACGCATACCTGCTCTGCTGAAGATCAGTTCAGATCTGAATGCTACCAACAGACTCAAAAGTGATATTGGACAACTAAATCTTAAGTTGTCAGAACTTCAGTCTTTACTAGAGGAGAAAGAGGAACAGTTATGTCAGTTTAGGAGGTATGTCTTTTCTCGATCAATTCTGTTTATACTCTGAATATGTAAGTTTAAATTATGTTCATCAATATTTATTGTAGTATGGAAGGAAGTAATGGTTCATCAGGCACTTTGGGGGAAAAAAGTAGTTACACATTGAAAGATACTTCAGATGTTCGCACAACTGTTAATCTACAAATAGGTCATACTGAGTTTATCCAAAATTCAGTTGTTGCTGGGGCTAGGAAAACTCAGCTGGAGTCTGAGGATGATTCAACTTTGCAATCGGATTACCTTGTGGGAAATGGCAGAACTGGTGATACGAGTCAAATAGGTCAAGACAGTTCCCATACAGGTAGACAGATATACATTAAAATGCTGCTTATTTGTGAAATGATAAGTAGTTGTTTTGTCATGATCTTTTAATCAATTTGATGGGCACATTTGATAAATTCATGGAGGATTTGTTTTAAACCAAGGGCTGTTATTGATTGGAAGCCATCAGTCTGGTATAAAGGCAAGGACAAATAACATTTGGATGCCTTTGTAATTAGGGAATTTAACAAAAAAAAAAAATAGTAACATGTTTGACCCTGATTTATACTGAAGATAATTGATGACACTTGTTTGATGCTATCACTCTGTGTAACTTAAAATCATGGACTAAGATATTCCATTATCGATTCCTTTACCACATCATAATCATTCTTCATGGAATCAACAACTTCTTTCATGGCTCCATAAGATCATTTCCAAATTTTCTACTCGTCCCTCCATTCTACTCTTCACCATACTAGGTTGTCACCGCTCTGAAACCAAAGTTGATGGAACCCCTGTGATGTATTATAGAATATGAACAGATAAAAGTACCTAGATATACCCAAGGTGGCAATGCAGGGGCAGAAAACAGAAAGTTAAGCACACCAAAGCTGACATTCAAGAGGCCAGTGCTCTCCCACAAAACCCTACCAAGTTCCCACCTCAAACATCACACTCACTACCCAAAATACTCCATAGCAGTCAACCGTACAGAGACAATTATGCCATTTCATCATTCTTTTTTGTCATTTCTTTTGTCTCAGCTCTAAGCCCATCATCCCCTAAGCCCACTTGAGGCTGCTTCTTCCCTTTCTTGGCTTTTCTTTTATAAGTGTGCAATATTGGTTGCCCTTCATAATCCAACTGTTGAACTTTATGTTTCCGGAAAATGCTTTATTGTGTTTCTCAGAAAGCATTGTATTTCTTTAATTATTGATTATTGATAAGAAGCATCTATTAATTGTCTTCCTTTTCAAATTTTATTTTGAAAAAGATTTGTGCATTGTGTTTATTTAGCCAACACCTGAACCTGAACAAAATTTCAAGTCAAATAATTTTCTGGATGTTGCATCGATAGGGATTTAGGTTATAGATATCAAAATTAATTATGGGATATATGACTGTGTATCACGATAGAAGAGTAACGACTTATTTTGTTTCAGAGAACTGTGAGGAAGTTTATTGGGAAGAAGATTTTCCTGAGGTCAAAGTAGAGCACCAGGTAAAGTTGCCAGTAGATTCATACCTTATGTTTTAAGTTTCACAATCTTGCTTATGGTATTTGTTTCATCTTCCTGCTGAGTCATCTTTTCATGTATTTCATCAGAGATGATAACTTTAATTGGTGTCTGTAACTATCAAATCACTGGCTTCCAGGAAACATTTTTGGGGCACACTAGTCCAATCAGCCGATGCCGGTTCTCTGCATCTGGTAACAATATTGCCAGTGCCTCTTTGGATGGAACTGTCAGGTATTTTCATTGTGAGTTGATGTCTCGAAACATATTGGGATAAGGAACTAGAAAAGAAAAACTAAATGAGACTTTGGTAGTTTCCATATGTTGCATATTGTCATTTTCCACTATTTAAGAAATCTGTGTGCAAGTGGTAGAGAGAAAAAAATCATCCACATCAGGAAAAGAAGCTTCATACACTTAAATACATGTTTGTTGACTAATAGTTTCTTCAACGTTTTGCTTTGCCTTTCAATGAATACTCTACAGAAGGGTCTGCATCTCTTCATGTTTATGAAATCTGTTTACTCTTGAAAACTGGTTTTTATTTGCTTTATATATCTTAATAAAGGATATGGACGTATGACTCATCAACTCCAGTATCAAGAAATGCAACCATCTATTGTGGCACAGAGATCTTGTCACTTGATTGGGAGTGCAAGTCTGACCGCTTGGTATGTGAGGAGGTTTTTCAAGTGTAACATGTTATTTCATTGTATTGTTTGCATGATATTGTAAGTTTTTTTTATTAAGTATTTCCTCTTGATTAAAGCTTTTGATAGGAACCTCTGATGGGTGCATTAAAGCATGGAACGTGGATGCAAAGAGAGTTGTCTGTGATCTCAATACAAGTGAAGCATTTCCAAGGTGTTCCATCACCTAATTATTATTTTCTGAGTTTTCGTGCTTTAATTTTTTGAGCCTTTAACATTTTATATGTGGCTTTGCAGTATATTGGACGTAAAGTGCAGTCCGGTGGAACCTATTTTTGTATCTGCAGCAGCGTCTGTAGGGTATATATTCAGTTCTTAAATTTTTAATTCCTTGTTAAAGATGTGAACTTAAGAGTCTTGTTGTCGGTATTCTGTTTTAACTCTTAATAGTTCTGCTTGTCTTTTACAATGTTTATGGAATGTTTTTTGGGTTTTTACTGGTGATGCTATTCTGCCTGTCTGAAAACTTTTGTTTAATATTTCTCTTTTTAATTAATTATGACCATTATTTTGTATATGTAGTAATGGTTCTAGCAACTTTGACAATCTGAACTTTGCTTCACTAACTGTGTGGAACATGAAGACATGGAAAGCCATGGTATGCACTTATTTTTGGGTTTACATTGGTTGTGCACTGTTTTGGTTTTCTTGGCCATGTGTAAGTTTTCTATTCATGAAGACAGTTCTTCCCCTTGGAGAAGATCCACCTGCAATTACTTCTCTGTGCTTTAATCACAATGGGAAGATTTTAGCAGCTTCTGCTATTGATGGAATGATCCACATGTTTGGTATCCTTGCTTATTTATTCTTTTTTCTGTTGCTTCCTTATATTGATGTAGTTAGCAATTCACCTACAAAATGTAATATTTTTTCGTTCCTCTTGCACTTGATATAATACCTTCTTTACTTACAGGGAATAGAATAGTGGAAAGGGTGTGTCTGGTGTGTTTTTTTTGTTTGGGGGGTGTGGGGGGTGGCAGGGTGCTTAGTTGTTCATTGATTAAAATGGTACCTAAAGTATGTACCAGCAGAGTTCACATGGTTTAACATTCATTTCACCCTTAACTGTCTAAAGACATGTCCGCTGGTCTGCAAATTACTGGCTGGCCTGCACATGATTCCTCTGTCAGTTCTATACTTTTTGGACCAGACGAGACTAGCATCTTTAGCTTGGGCTCTGATGGGAAGGTAAGTCTTATTAATATACCATTTAGCCTCAAAATGAAGAGACTGTTTTTTTTTTTGGTAGGCAATGAAGAGACTGTTTTGTATATTAACAGAATTGTTTTTTTGTCAGATATTTGAATGGAGTTTGCAAAATCAAGGTCAAATACTGTGGTCAAGAAACTGCAGTAGGTATGGTTTTAAATTAACACTATGATTAGACTAATAATGTTTTGGCTGAAGCCTAAAGTGAACAAAACATCGGCAACCTAGCACTTCATGTAATTTACCTTTTCAGCTCTAAAACTCCTAGACTCAAATGGTCCTAACATTTGAGTACTTTATGGAGTTGGATTGAATAATTAGATTTAAAAAAAAATTCAGTTGACTCAAACTTGGGTGAAAGAGACTATTTGCGGGCCTTCTGACTTTGCACAGGATAAAGAGTAGAAATTTGTCTTTTATATTCAAAGGTTGTGTTTGCCCATTGGTCAATGACCAGATCATACATTGGCTGTTCAAAGATGTGGAGACATGATATAATTCCATGTGAAGGGGCTCTGATAGGGTTTTGGTTAGATATACTAATGGAAGGATTAATTTGTAAGAATATCTAGGGGATTGATAGTCAAGTATTGAAGTTTTATAGTTGAGGGGAAAATTGAACAAGCCGTTAAGTTGAAAGAGTTGTGTATTTTAGCCTAATGTTTTATTTCTTTTGGTTGAAAGATGAATTCTTGAAAGTTTGTTAGTTTTAGAAAAATCAAGTAGCGAATTTTCCATGATTTCAAAGATAGGTTTGTGAACTGGAGGGATGATGAAAATGGGTAATCCTTCCGTGATAGGAGTCCTTCTTTGCAAGGACACCACCCATTTACTATGACTTTCAAATCAAGGAAACCATTTCTTCCCTAATTGCAGCTGAGAAATGCTTAATGGTTATCTTTGTTTGACCTAGAATTTTGAATCAGAACTATATTTTCCTTTGAAAATGCAGAGCCAATTTTATCAATGGGTAATACTGATTCCCATCATAACTTACAATGTAAGGGTTAAGTAATGTGGTCCATGGGTAGTTACTTTTTCATGATGACTAGGCATGAAAAGTAAATCTGTGCCAATACACGAATATAGGAAGTTTCTTTTACTAGCCTTCCATACTGCAAATAACATTTAGTGTAAGGTTTGTGTGACATTCGTCTTATAGTTTTTTTTCCTTACTAAATAAGAATGGTGATACAAATTTAACACCCGTGTCATCTGCATCTATCTGCTAAACAATCTAGGTAATTTGAGTTTGTATTACTATACAAGAAAGGTACCAGTTGATGTAGGGATAATAACAGAGAATAAGAGAGGAGGGAGAAGAGAAGAGGAGGGGAAAAGGAATGAAGGGAGAAATTAGTTTGAATAATATTCTGAATTTTCCCAAAGCCCCACCACAATAAGAGAAAGGGCTTTATAGGCCCCAAATTAAACACAATAAAAGCACAACTTCTTACAATAATAAGATAAAAAGTTTCAACATAATGAAAGCAATTGTCAAGTTTCAAGACAAAATACTAGTCTCTAGGCATTTATTCTTCTTTTTCCTAGATTAAGTTTTCCAAGGTTGATAAATCACATTTTCACTTGTTTTTCTAGTTGTTCCTTCTTTTGGTAACTTTGGCTAAAGCTATCAATTTTTGTAGTTGAACAATGCTATGCCTAAGGTTCACAAACCTATTTTTGTTCCATGTTTTGATCTTTGTTTTTTATTCTTAGTTTTTGGTTAACTTTACAAGCTTGTGATCCCACACAATCCTGTCGCCAAACTTATTGAATTGAATCACTAAACCCTTGGTCTTTTAACCTCATAATTTTCAATTTCAAAACCCTCTCTGATAGAATCATTTGTCATGTATTATCATCAAATATAAACAGAACCAACTCTCTTTAATGGAGATTAAAATAGATGGAGATTACAGAGGCAAACACAATACACATTGACAAAACATAAGCATATGCATCTCTGCCTTTTGAGAGGCCAGACTATCTTCCAAAACTTCTCCAATATTTTCCTTGCCCACCCACCATAGAAACACACTACCTGTACTCCTTGGCGCATCCCACACTCATACCCACACCAGCACACTGAAACTACTATGTTGCTGTCTAATTCCTTGTTTGTATTATCCAGCTGAGCTCCCTTTTTCTTTCTTTCATACACCTTTGTCCCACTTAAATTGGGCTCAGGCTTCAGTTTAGCTGACTCAACCAGATTTGTGCACTTGTCATTCTTCCTCATGTAAGTCTTAATTCCCTCAGGCCCATCACTCTCATTTCCTTCACTATTGGATTCAAGACAATTGGTGGATGATCTGAAGACACCATAGTGAGAACTTGAAGAAGACTACTTGGAAAAGTATCCGTCCAATTCTGGATTCTGGTTATACAACGCTCTAGCCAATTTCCCATAATACACTATCATCAGACTTATTAGTCCAAGTGTACCAGTTGCCTCTTACTGGAATCTCAATAAGTCCAGTTTGATCAATAACTTCCTTGAAGAGTTCATTTTCAATAGAGTGATTAGATTTCCCAACTTTCTCAGTTTTTGTTAAAATCCACACTCATATTCCATTATTGTCTGGATAGAGTTATAGAGGTCAGAAAGTTTCATAGAATATGTCGTTCATTTCTGGTGGGTCTTATACTCCTGTGAAAATAAAGCTGGGTTTATTAAAAATACAAAGGCATCGATCTAAGTCTGAGTAGTGGATAATATATTCGTCTTCAGTGGCTTTTTCCAATATAAGAAATTCAAATAATCAAATGTACCCATTTCATTAATTAAGAAGCCCTATAACTATTACATTTTCTCTTAGATAAACAAAATTTATGGGCTGAAAGTTTCAAGTACAAATGAAAGTTTCAGTGTTATTCATAATAAAACGACAAAATAGTTTGGTGTTTTGATCTAGAGCAATTTTTGTAAATGAACTTTTATTACTGATAGAACCCTGCTTATATTATGGAATAAAAACACAAAGAAGCACTTCGATATAGCCAAAGTGCAATTACAAGACAGATAGAACAGTAGAACAACACGCCAAAGCTAACAATTCCTGCTTATATTATGGAATAAAGACACAAAGAAGCACCTGGATATAGCCAAAGTGCAATTACAAGACAGATAGAACAGTAAAACAACACACCTAAGCTAGCAATTCTAAGGCTAGTACTCTCCCAACCTTGGCTATTCGAGAGGCCAAGTCTCTCCCACAAAGTCCTTACTAATGTCGTGCCTCAACCACTAAAACATCCCCCTAAATACCCTCACAGCAGCATACACGCATGCCTTTGCCCATCCCCTGCCCATCCTCTCATCCACTTTCTCTTATAATATGCCTTTGTCCATCCCACCCCTGAATTATTTTATTCCTCTCTACCACCATACCTAATTCCTTTATTTTCTTTATCTTTCTTTTATTGAGGACCCATCAATTACCAATTTATGTTCTTTTAAAATGAAATAAATGGTATTAGCGGTTGGGTATGATGGTGTTGGGCTTAAATTGAATAAACCTTATGAAACCTGACTGGGATACAATATATGTGTAGAATAATGGGGTACTGGTGGTGTTCTTTTTTATTTTTTTCCCTTTAATTTGTTCAGTTATTAAGTGTTTATTTTATGCCACACAAGTGATATAATTGTGTATCAATTCACCCCCTCATTTGTTTAGGCAAGTTTTAACTTTAGAGTTTACCATTCATAATGAAACAACAAAATAGTTTGGTGTTTTGATCTAGAGCAATTTATGTAAATGAACTTCTATTACCGATTTATGTTCTTTTGAAATGAAATAAACGGTATTAGCCGTTGGTTATGATGGTGTTGGGCTTAAATTGAATAAACCTTATCAAACCTGACTGGGACACAATATATGTGTGGAATAATGTTGCCCCACTGGTGTTCTGTTTTACTTTTTTTTTTCCTTTGATTTTTTCAGTTATAAGTGTTTATTTTATGGCATATAAGTGACTAGGGGCTTTGCATATGCATGTAAAATTTGAAATGATTTAAAACTAAGAATTATATAAAAAATTATAAATAGTTAAATTTTAATTAATATTTAATTACATAAAATTAATATTTAGTTCATATTTAATTTTTATATAAAACTATTGTTGTATAAGAAGAAAATGGAGGGATATGGTGGCGCAGTTAGCAATGGAGATTTGTGATTCATGAAAGTGGGTTCCTAACAATTAGGGTGTAATTTCTAATTTTTTTTATATTTATTTTATACTAGATAATTTTTAAAACCAACCACTAGAAAGGATCTGAGGCATATGTAATAGTATAAATATAATTTTGTATCAATTCACTCCCTCGTTTGTTTAGACACGTTTTAACAAGTTCACTGCCTACATGATCCTTTGTCCATTTCTTAGGCCGTCTTACCCAGGGGATCTCAAGTACTGCAGACAAGAGATGGCATTAGATGCTAATGGAGGTAGACTCTTAGTCACATCCGGTTCAGTGAGAGCGCCCATATATCAGGTTCAAGCTTTCATCCTGTTTTCTCCTCTTTTAACATATTTGATTCAAATACTGACTGGACATATTTTGAACATATTGGTTTGGCTTTCATTAGTCTTCATGTTTTTGATTGAAAATTAGTTTGACCTGTTATTATTTTTATTCATCTTTACATGAATTATTGGAAAATTCATTTAAACTTCATTGTTATGAAGTATTTTTTTATTCAAATCGCAAGCATCTGTTGCAACACCAATATTATGGTGACAATGGCGGTTGTGCAACACTGCCTCTGCAAGGCTTTTTAAGCAATGTCAACCATAATGGTTTATAGTTATAAATGATCTTTGAAATCTTAAATTTGTTGTGGACATGATGAAATAATTAATAACTGTTGTTTTGATTCTCTGTTTATTTGCTTCAACTATGATCTGTATGTACGGCCAAAAAAAAAAAAACTATGATCTGTATGTTAATTGTTTGAACTTGTAACCAATGTAATGGTTAATGCTTAATGCTTGCTGTCCTGGTATACATTAGCTGCTCGATGATTTTATTGTCTTTTTGTGTTATTGTATTGTCTCAGGTTCAGGGTCGTCAAAATGGGTGGAGAACACTTGCTCATGGTGCCTCTGTTACAACAGTTGATTGGCATCCAACATTGCCCATTTACTTGACTGGATCAGCTGATAATTCTGTCAGAGTAACATCTATATCATAGTACTGCTGTTAGTGAGCATTTGAGTATGTTGTATTTTTTTTTGGGTGACTAGGCGTCAGTCCTTAGGTATCCATCGGCCGATAGTCAACTACTAATCTCTAGTCTTGTTGGAGTTCACCATTAGGTGAGTAGAAGGCTGACCACGAAACCTGATGCATACATGGGGTATGTTGTATTTAATGTCTGTTCAAATGTTTTGCGGTTTTCTGCTCTTTTTCCTGTGTATCTTGGTAGCATGTACTTCTGTAATTCTTCTGGTTCGATGTGCATATATGTATGCTTCAATAGTTTATTATTTTATTCTTATTTTTGTCAATGTCAGGTTCATGTCTTGTATACAAAATTGATGATTATTATTATTATTATTTTTTTTTTTGTGTTTTGGCCTGAACAAAATTGATGATTATTATGATTAGAGGCTAGCAACAACTATTGTGGGCTTCTCTATTTTTTATTTTTTGTGCCCCATTTAGCAACTTGATCAATTTTGCATTTCATGGTCAAATGCTGCCCGAACCCAAGGGTGGTGTTTTAATTTTAAAATAACAAATTGCATTAGTGATTAAAATGCTTTGTACTTTTCTTTTCTTTTTGGCCAAAGTATGAATTTGGTCCTATAACATTGCTTCAGTTCCTAAATCAGTCCTATAACTTTTTTTGTCCCAGATTTGGTCTTATAAGTTTTGAAAAGTTCCCACCGTTAGTCCTATGAATAATTCCGTCTATTTATTCTGTTAAATATGACGTGGCACCATGACTAGGATGCTGACTTGGATAAGTGGACTGAAAAAGGACCATTCTGCAACAAATAACAACATTTTAAATGAAAATGAGATTTTTACCAAGGACCATCCCTTGTAAGTTGTATCATTAGCATCTTCCTCACCTCGCCGCGCCGCCAACGTTCATCTCCTCAGATTCCTCCTAACTGATTATACTTGCCGGAAGCTCTTGTTGAACGCCGCCCACGCCTCCTCCACAACGTTGACGAACTCGCCGGGGTAGGGGAGGGACGGTGGCGGCGGGTCTTCTCCTGTTGGCTCTGGCGGTGGTCGAAAGCATCTTCCATGGTGGAGTCGACGGCGGCAGAGAAATAATCAAATGGTGAGCTCGATGATGGCAGAAGTACACATCTTGCCGTTATAGAAAATGGTGAGCTTCTGCAGATTCTGATTTGGGGTTTCACTGATTGCTTGATCTTCTTCTCCTTGTTTTTCCATTTTGGTCATGCAATGAATTGTGAAGATGAATTAATGAATGAATTGACCCAACAAGAGCTTCCGGCAAGCTCAGTCGGTTTGGAGGAATCTGAGGAGATGAACGTTGGCGGCGCGGGGAGGCGAGGAAGAGATCAGTGATACAAGGGTTTTAAAAATGGTCCTTGCTAAAAATCTCATTTTCATTCAAAATGTTGTTAGTTGTTGCAGAATGGTCCTTTTTCAATCTACTTATCCAAGTCAGCATCCTAGTCATGGTGCCACGTCATATTTAACGGAATAAATGGACGGAACTACTCATAGGACTAACGGTGGAAACTTTTCAAAACTTATGGGACTAAATCTGAGACAAAAAAAGTTATAGGACTGATTTGGGAACTGAAGTAAAGTTATGAGACCAAATTCGCACTTTAGCCTTTCTTTTTTTTAATCTAAAATCTGACCATTTTTTATCTTAATTAGCTATTTTCTTTCTTTTTTATTTTTAAGCATGTAATGCTTGACATTAACCTGTCATGCTTGACATCTTGATTAATGTTAATTATAATTGGAAAAAAAGAGTCATTACTAAACTTAGAAAAGTTAACTTGTTAGGCATCTCAGGATGTTTATGATGGTTATGCGAAAGTTTGCAGCTTTAAGATAATTTTAGCTACTTTTTGGCCAGAAAAAGAAGATAATTTTAGCTACTTTAAACAGGCATATTAAAAAAAGGCTAAATTGCAGTTTGGTACCCTGTGGTTAGGGGCGGTTCCACTTTGATACCCTGAAAGAAAAATTTTTGCATTTTGGTGCCCCGTGGTTTGCTCCGTTAGCGAATTGGTCCCCTGCGCTTTATTTCCGTTAGGATTTAACGACATATGTGATTGTGACCACCTTAAAATGTCAAAAATCTTCCAACAAGTCTTCTCTTATGCATTTAAGTCCTTTCCCTTTACTAAAAGGGATCAAAATATAAAGAAAACAGAAACTAAAAGGTACATTATGTAATTTTACTGTTGAGTTGAAATTAATTATAAAAGGGTTTTTAGAATTTTAATATTATAGAATTTTCTCCTTTTCATAAGATTTCTTTTGAATAGGTCCTGATTTAATTACACTTTAATCCCAAAAGTTTATGATCTTTATCAAAATAGTCCTTAGAACCTCAAAAGACAAATGAGCATCTATGATTTATCAAAAAATCCCCATACTCAACTAACAGAAGCTGAAATTTTCATTCAAGTGCACTACCAAAATCAAGCCCCACAAATCAAAAACCAAATCAAAATTTCTAAACACATATTAGTTCATCACATTCACACACACAATATGACACTATATTATGATTGTCATATAATAGACAATAAACACATAACCTGTTAAACATGGTAAAAAATGCATCGAGATTTCTCTTGGGCATTTCTTCAAATACCTTACGTGCACTAAAATGATCAAAACTGCATTGTGTTCATCAATTGTTCAGGAAACATAATAGAAATTGGGGAAATGAGATTGAATCACTTTATAAAAGAATCAAAGCATTAATCCAACAATACTAATCCATGAGTTCTCAAAATCACAACAACGTTAAACATAGAATCACTTTATGACCCGCCACTTCAACCATTGTTGAAATTTCTAACCCATATTGTCTCATTTTGTCCTGTCACAAAGGTTGAGCCATTTTTCTAAAACCAAGCTGGATCTGCAGATTTGAACACCTTTATGTATCTTGATATTATCACACCAATTGGCATCAATATCCCCCAGCTCACTGCATTCAACACTCCATGCAACTGTACACATACATACATATACATATCAATATAAGATTTGGATCAAATTTTTCTTACTTCATTTCATCTTTCAGTTTTTGAGCCTATTTTATCTTTGACCCTCAAATTCTCACAATCATTCATCTATCTTCTTCCAGAACAATACCCATGTTCTATTTTCCATTCAAGTTTTTAAATAATATCGAAAAACTCCTTCATCTTTCACCCCCACCCCAAAAACAAAAAAGAAACAAAAAAACCCATCTCCATCTCTTAGAAGTTAGAAACTCCAACAAAACACATAAAAAACTGAAAACTTCATCCACCATGACTTTCAACAGAAATTTTCAACTTCAACTAAGCACCCCCAAAAAATATATTTATTTATTCAATCCCCAAATTTTTAAAAAAAGAAAAAGAAAAAGTCTCTGTAATTGCATTCAAACCAGAAACCCCAAAACTCAGAGTCCCCTCTTGCAATTGCGTGCTCGTGTCGGCGATCGGCGACGTGTACGCCTTCGTTCGCCGGAATCGTCGGAATCGGCCGGTGTAAATAGAAGGACGCCTTCGTTTCCTTCCATCTCATCGCTTCCTCCTTTCTCCCTTTCAGCTTCTCCAATTTCTCCCGAAGGTAAAACTGGCTGTTTGGTCCACCGCCTTTTTTGACATCAAGTGAAATTTGAGAGAATTTGGAGGGAATGCGGCTGAGTTTAGGGTTTCAAATGGCAAAAATGGGAGTATTTTGGTATTTAAACCAGACATGTGCCTTTCACGTGCTTGTTTTCCGTTAAATTCAGACGCAAATAAAGCACAGGCGACCAATTTGTTAACAGAGCAAACCACGGGGCACCAAAATGCAAAAATTTTTCTTTCAGAGTACCAAAGTGAAACCACCCCTAATCATAGGGTACTAAACTGCAATTTACCCTAAAAAAAATAAGGTACTTTTATTCATTGTGAATTGTGCAACTCAATTGCAGTGTCTTCTTTAATTTATGAAAGATAATAATAATTTACCTACAACATTAATTTCATAGCGAGCTTCATCTATTGATAGAAAAATCTAAGGGTCTGTTTGGCAGCCCCAATATTCCAGTCCAATCCTAATCCAATCTCATCTCATTCTAGGATTGGATGAACAATATTGGATTTGGTTTTTATTGAACCCTCCATCTCATCTCATCTCATCCAAATCATCATCCCATCCAATTTTCTCTTACATTTACTCATCTACCCCTATTCATATACCTATACTTACCTACACTTCAATAAAAATATAAAAAAGAGAACTAGACAAAATAGTAATTTTACATACCCTCATTTATTACACTTATAATTTTCTCTCTCTATCTATCATTTCTCATCATTTTTTTATCTTTTCCACTCACATTTTTTCTCTTTCTCTCTCTCTCACACACACATACACCTCTCTCTCTCTTTCACACACCCTACACACACTCTTATATATATATATATAATTTATATTAATTCAAAATCCAACAACACAAACAACAATCAAAAACAAAACACACTCTTATTCCTCATCTTCTTCATCAAAATCCAACAACACAAACAACAATCAAAAATTTCAAATAACACCCCAATAACTACGGATTATTCGGTTGTCCGGCGACGCAAGATCTATGTTCAAAGTGCTATCGAGATGTACAGCTCAAAGAACAACAATCCTCCTCCGTCGCCAAGGTAGTTCTCAACCAATCCCTAGCTCCTCCGTCGCAGCCACCACCAACGGCGACGACATCGCAATCGTCATCTCCGGTTGAACCAATCGCCGCCTTCGACGTCGACGTTGTCGTTGCTGTTGTCGTTTCCGTCCCTTCGTCTTCCGTCGCACCTGATTCGCTTCGCTCACAGGAATCTCAGAGAAAATCTCAGAGTTGGGTCCGACGTCAATTCATTTGGGTGTTATTTGAAATTTTCGATTGTTGTTTGTGCTGTTGGATTTTGATGAAGAAGATGAGGAATGAGGGAGGAGATTCTGATGAAGAAGATGAATAAGGAGGGGAATCTGGAAAATGGAGAGAGAGAGTGAGAGAAGGGTGAAATTTTATTTATTACCACGAAATTTTATTTGGGTGTTATTTGGTCCTAAATGTTTGTTATAATGTTCATTTTGGTCCACCATTAATCATTTTGCTAACATTTAGGACCAATTTCAACATTTTAAAATATTAGGCCATACATGGAGGACCAAAATGAACCTTTCACCACACAATTTAGTAGAATTTAGTGTTGTTTTGTAATTTGCTATTTGGTCCTCAAACTATTATTTGTTATTTTTTTGTCTTTGATTTTCATAAATAGACCCCATTATTAATGATTGGGGTTTTCTACAAGGCCCGAGTTATCATTTACACATGTTAGAGATTGATTAATTGGAACCATTCGAATTTATGGACCAAATTGTATTCTTAAAAATAATTCCAATATTATTTGGATTGACCCCTAATCTCATCCACTTGGATTTGGATTGACCCCTAACCCTCAATCCAAAATTTTCTCATCCTCACAATTTCCAATACAATATCACACTTCCCAATATCATCTCATCTCAATCTCATTTCAACCAAAAAACAACAAAACACCTTCATCTCATCCAATCCAATCTCATCTCATCTCATCTCATCTCATTATTTCCTACCATTTCTACCCCTATACAAATCACAAAAATCCATCTACTTTTTCCTACCAACCACAATCATTACAACCCCTTTTATATAATTTCACACCCTATTTAACATCATTCTCAATAAAATCACCCAAACACCAATACATCATCTCATCTCATCCAATTAAATTATAATCTCATCCCATCCATTTGGATTGGATTGGATTGGATTGGATTAGGATTGGGGTTCTCCCAAACAGGCCCTAAAGAATAGTCTTCCTGCCCAACCTCTGCACTATTAAGGCTTCATTTGGTAGGATGTAAAGTGGGGATATGTAAAGTAAAGCTACGAAACCCAATACTTTCAGGTGTTTGGTATGGTGACTTGGGCTATGTAAAGTGGATTACAATGTAAAGACATTTACATTACATATGCCATTTTTCTTTTGTTCACATTTTTTATGTAATCCAAGTTTATCTAGGGAATTATGGTAGAATTCCTAATTTGCCCCTCTCACTCCCATCCCATCTTATTCCTCTTTGATGAAATCGAGACGGCGGCGACGGTGACCGTGGACGGTGGCGAACGGCGGTGGACGACGACAACAACAGTGGATGGCGGCGGCGGCCTTGTGGTGATTGTGGGAGGGGCATTTTTGTCATTTTCTTTCTATATCTATTTTACTTTCCCTCCCATACATTTTTATACCAAACACTTTAAATCTTTACCTACTTTACATTTCCTCAACTACTTTCCTTTCCCTCATAATTTTTCTATTGTAAAACCCTTTACTTTACATACCTATCTTTCTACCAAACGGACCCTAAGTGTGGCAATTTGGGTGGATATTAAAATATCTATCCAAATTTACCCATAGAAAATATCCTGTATTCGATGGATACTGTATATCAAATAAGGCACGAGAATATCAAACTTTTGGTCCCTGAATTGTAAGAAAATATGAATCAGCATAGGGACCAAAAGGTTGACGGTAATGTAAAATCCGGGGACTGACTCATATTTTCCTACAATTCAGGGACCAAAAGATTGACGGTAGTGTAAAATTCAAGGACTGATTTGTATTTTTCTACAATTTAGGGATTTAAAGATTGACGATGGTGTAAAATTCAAGGACTGATTTGTATTTTCCTACAATTAAGGGACAAAATCGTTAACTCATTAACAATTCAGGAACCAAAAGTTAGGTTTTCTCTTCCAAAGAAGGTTGCTCCTAGTTTGGTCAAATCAAGTCTAAGGTAAGAATCCATAACAGATGCTCATTCATGTCCATCATCATCCTTCATCCTCAAAAGTCAAAAGTTCCTTGTAGCGATTGCTAAGCCATTCATTTGTCTGCATTGTCTCCCTCTCTCTGTGTTGTCCATCCTCAAAACCAAATCGCCTTAGAAAACTTGCAGCTTCTAAAAACCATGATCAAGTGACTCACTCACCCGAGGAGCCATAAACACAGACAGGATGATTGGCACCACTATTTGTGTTTTGATTTAGATCAGATAAAGCATTATAATACTTGGAATTATAGAGAAAGATAAGTTGCGCTAGTGTAAATTTTTGTCTTTTTTCTTTTAGGCATATTATATAATTGTCAATTATTTCATGGCCAATTTATAATATGCTCTCATATCTGAAAATTTGTTAGGAGTACCAACTACATATAAAGAAGGTCAAACGGTCACTTTGGTCCTAAATGTATGTCTTAATGTTCATTTTAGTCCTTTATGTTACAAAATGTTCAAATTGGTCATAAATGTTGGCAAAATATTTCATTTGATCCCAAATTATTGAATTTTGGTCATATTTCTCTCATCCTCTCATTTCAAGTTTAAAGGACATGTAGAAAGTAACTCGTAGTTTTGAATTCGTCGCATTCGAACTTGAAATGAGAGAGATATGATCAATTTTGTTTATTTGATTGTGAGACGAGGTCTACTTTCAGGACCGATTTGACTTTATTTGCTGATGACTCCAACTGGATAGAGAAAGTACTCTTTAAGAACAATAACTTTAAACTCGTCATATTCGAACTTGAAACAAAAGAAATGTGATCATATTCAATAATTAGGGATCAAAATGAAATATTTTGTCAACATTTAAGATCAAGTTGAACATTTGAAACATAAAAGACCAAAATGATCATTATGGCCTTCATTTATGACCAAAGTTACCCTTTAACCTAAATAAAATAAACTTTATGGCTGTATACCCATCAAATACCCAAATTGAACGTTCACTAATGCAATCAGATGAAGCAAACGAAACAAACTGATCAATAGAAAAAGCTAAACAAAAATCAAAACTGTATATATATATTTGTGTTAATGTATTTCCCATTTATTTAACTTCAACTTTTGGATCTGGAAACCCTTCTTATCAAAACCAAGAAACATAGAACACGATACAAAACAAAGAATCCAATCATGACATACACATTGGTCCATCTCTGCATATTGTTGAGTCCTCTTTTCTGCAACACATCACCTCCTGTCACCATACACTCCCCATCTTTCTCTTGAAACCATATCAAGCACTTAGTGACCAAGCAAGAGTACTCATTTATCATAAGTGCATCCAAAGCATACTTGTACATTGAGAGAAAATTCATGAACACCCAATATTTAGGCAAGCTTTCTTTGGAGATAAAATATCCCGAGAACAGAAAAAAAGCAGCCAAAAGCACTGTCAAGAGTGATGTCCCAGCAATGTAGTTTGGTGCAATAGAGCTCAAGAAGAGTACAAACGAATTAGCCATTAGTATTATGATCCATATGACCAAAACGAAGTAAGCAAAAGACAACCAAGAAGCACACAAACCCACTAAGAAATAGACTGGAACAGAGTAGATAACAGCAATCACAAGCAAATAAGGCAAGAAAACAAGTGTGTTTGCAATGAGGTATGAGGAAAGCCTATAAACCCCACTTGATGTTTCTCTTAGTAAGATGGGTCTCTCATTGATGAAGATAGGAAGTGTTTCAGTTGTTGAAGAGAGAAGAAAAGTGAGTGTAAATGCAAAAAGTCCGAACCTTTTCTCGATCCCCACTTTATCAAAACCAATGTTGATGTAAATTGTTCCTAGCACAATCCCCACAAGAAGTGCTTCTAATGCATTTGTCACAAGAAGTTGTCTTGTTCTATAAATGATCTTCCAAAACCTGCTATAAAGTGTACAAATCTCGTGCACCCTCGAGCTCTTGTACCTAATCATCTTGTCACATGGTGATGATGAAGAAGAATCAGCAGTACTCATAATGGGATTTTCATTTTCTTCATTTGGAGTAACATTATTATTAACCTCATTGAGTTGGGTTAAAATTTCCATGGCATATTCCAAGGCATTAAGCTGAGGAGGAACAGAGAAGCCATTAGAAAGAAGAAAATCTTGAAGTGAACCCATTGTTCCATGATGAACAACTGACCCTTTTGAAAGCAACAAGATTTTATCAATGGTGGATAAGATCTTGAAACTGGGTTGATGAATAGACAACACAACAGTTCTCTGACGTGAGACACAAACTTCTTTCAGAATCTGCATAATCTTAAAAGCAGAGTTGCTATCAAGGCCCGAAGTGGGCTCATCAAGGAGCAAAACAGCAGGATCATGAAGCAAACTCAAGCCCAAAGAAACCCGTCTCCTTTCTCCACCAGAAAGCCCATGGGCCAGCCTAGTGTGAGCCAAATGGGTAAGCTTGAGCTCATCAAGAAGCCCATTGACAATAACAGATAAAGTGTTAGGAGGCGATTTTGGGTGAAGAAGACGAGCCCCAAAAGCAAAAGTCTCAGAAACAGTGAGAAGAGGAAGGTAAGAATCATGTTGGGGGACATAAGAAGATAGCTTTCTAAAAGATGAAGGATTTAGAGGGGAAGAGTTAAGAAACAGAGAACCATGTGTTGGGGAAGTACGAGAAGCTAAGATATCAAGAAGTGTGGATTTTCCGGCGCCACTTGGGCCAACAACGGCGAGGATTTGAGAGGGAAAGGCAGTTAGAGAAACATCTTTAAGGATGTAAGAGGGTGAGATTGTTGATGATGAGGTACAATGTTTGAAGATGAAGGAGGTGGAATAATAGGTTGTTGTTTTGGTGTATGAGATTGATGTGGCTGTTAATTTGTATGATTTGGTTTGTTGATGATGATGATCTTGTTGATGGTTGGCCATGGTGGTAGAGGTAATGAAGGAGAAAATGTAGTTGGAGGAGAGATTGATGAAGGTCTAAGAATTGCTTCCATAAGGGGGGGGGGAGCATGATTGATAATAACGTCCATGAAAATATAAGAATGTAATTTTTAATCAAATGGGAATGAAGCTCAAAGCCCAGAGGTCAAATGTTGAGATTGGTCTTAAATGTATGCACTTAAGTTCATTTTGGTCTTAAATATTTTAAAATTTTAAATTGGTCATAATTGTTGCCATTTAGTTTCATTTTGGTTCAAACTAGTGAATGTGGTCATATTTCTCTCGTTTTAAATTCGAATTTAACGAATCCAAAGTTATGTGTTGCTTTTGACGAGTATTTTCTTTATTCAGTTGAGGCTGTCAACAAATGAACTCAAATTAGGTCTCGAAAGTGGATTGCTTGTTTTATGGTCAAACAAGCAAAATTGATCATATCTCTATTTTTTCTAAGGGTGTTCATTGGGTTGGGCCAACCCGCCAACCCGCTAAAACCAACCCAACCCACTAGTTTGGGTTGGTTTGGCGGGTTAGTTTGGGTTCAAAAAGTTGAGCCCGCTGTGGTTTGGGTTGGGTTGTGAGTTTTAAGATTTTGAGCCCGCTCAACCCAACCCAACCCGCCGGCCCACAAAAATATTAAATAAAAAATAAAATTAATTTTTTGTTTAGTTAAAACTATATATTAATATCACAAATAATATTATTTTTACAATTTAGTCAATTAATAAATTTTTATTCTCAATTTAGTCCATAAAAAACATATTGTAAAGGACCAAATTAAAGAAAAAAATTTAAGAGGGACCAATTTTTTTATAAAATAAATATATAAAAAATAAAAAAATTAGTATGGGCCAACCCGCCAATCCAACCCAAACCAACCCGCCAGTGTTTGGTTTGGGTTGGTTTGGGTTGACTCAATTATTTTCTTTAGCCCAACCCAACCCAACCCGCCAAATAAATTAGTGAGCCCGAACCAACCCGCCCTAAACCCAACCCAACCCAACTCGTGAACACCCTTAATTTTTTCAATTCCGAATACAACAAGTTTAAAGCTACAACGAGTTAATCTTAATGAGTCATTTTCTTTGCCGAATATTAGAATGTGATCAGATTGAGTTCAAAAGTGGATTTGAGACCAAAAAGTAAAATGATCTCAGTTGACTACAGTCCCAACTGGGCAAAATAAAGACTCATTAAGAGTAACTTGTAACTTTGAACTCGTCGCATTCGAACTTGAAACGAGAGAAGTGTGATTAATTTCACTTATTTGACTGTGAAATAAACGACTTACTTTTGGGACTTGATTTGACCTTGTTTATTGACGTTTCCAACTAGATAGAAAAAGTACTCGTCAAAAGTAACACGTAGCTCTGGACTCGTCACATTTGAACTTAAAATGAGAGAGATATAATCACATTCAGTAGTTTGGGACCAACATGAAACTAAATGGCAACATTAGGATCAATATGAACATTTTAAAATATTTAAGACCAAAATGATCTTAAGAACATACATTCAGAACCAATTTGAATATTTGACCAAGCCCAAACATGTGTTCACGGGTGATCACAAGTTCGGAATCCGTGAACATTAAAAAGAGCAGATAGTGTAAAAGAATGAATAGTAGGAATAATTAGCTCATAAGCCAAACGACAAAGAATCCTTCATGATGTGCCAGACATTTCTTGACTTCTTCCTCTCACATTGTGCTTTCATGACTAAACAGACCCGTGACACAAATGAGAGCTTAAAATACCATGAAATATTAGAATTTGGCAATGGTAGATCTTTTTGGCTTCCTGTTTGGATCTACATCTTATTTGTTTTTATTAAAAGATTAATAATATTATGTAAGGAGGAAGAAAGATGATGACTGTCTAACCTATTTTACATATCATTTTTGGCTCCTGTTCAACTCTAAGAAATAGTTTGACATTTGAAGAAATGTCGATCATAAGGATTAACATTGCACAAAGATTAGAGAAACCTTACTTTTTGGTGGTGAATTGTTATCGAGTCAAAGATTTAGACTTGAATTGTAAGTAATTGTAAATTAGTCTTTAAATTTTATACCACCGTCAACATTTTGATCTTTCAATTGTAAGAAAATACGGTTTAACCCTTGAATTCTACACCACCGTAAAACTTTTGGTTATTGAATTGTTAGAAATTATGAATCAATCTCTGAATTTTATACAATTGTCAATCTTTTGGTCCCTGACTGCGGTGTAAAGATCCATAACAGTTAACACAGCTCAAGGACCAAAAAGTTGACTGTAGTGTAAAATTTAGGGACTGACTTGTATTTTTCTACAATTCAGGAATTGATTCATATTTTCCTATAATTCAGGGACTAAGTCATTTTCCCAAGTAACAATTCAAAAACCAAAAAATAGGTTTTCTCCAAAGATTATGATACCTGTTAAAAGAAAGGCAACTGAAAAATAAAAACTGAGGGATGTGATTCAAAAATTTACCCATATAAACAAAAGAGACCAAAATTATGAAATCAAATACAAATCTAGTTCTCAGGCCAAAAGAAAAATACAAATCTAGTCCAGGTTAATTTTTGGCGTATTAATTTTTTTTATCTCGATTAATTTTTTAACAAAAAAAGACTTAAAGGCCAAAACAAAAACCAAAAAAAAAAACAAAAAATCTTTGGACAAAATAGAGTCATGATCATTAGTTCATAGAAAACTTAATTTCCAAAGAGTATACTAGTTAATTCCCATCTCCCAATAATGAAACCCTTGTTTAGTTTTACGCTAACTGGACACACCCTTTCTAATTACTCCTTATTGATGAATCAAGTCAGACATGTGGCTATGGTCCAATTCATTGGTATAGGGGCCTTGCTTTGTTGTGGAAAGATGATGCTGATGTGACCATACAATCTTTTTGTAAATTTCATATTAGTCCTCCGTGAAGGATGAAGAAGAGAAAGTTATGTTGTTTACAGGGTTCTATGGTGAATCGATATCTCATCCTATACAGGCAGGTTGGGATCTCATGATAGCTTAGTGTCCACTAGACGATAGCCCTTGGCTTGTGGTTGGGGATTTGAACAAAGTCATTAGTAGTAAGGTGAAAGTGTATTTTTGATCCCATAATTTTTTGTTTAGGTCTCAATTTGGCCCCACAACTCTTTTTTTATGACACTTTTGGTCTCATATCTTTGCAAAAGGTTGCAGATTTGGTTTTGTATTACTTTTGGTGAGATTGCAAAATTGATCTCATATCTTTGCAAAATGTTTCACCATCAGTCTCATCTAACTTAAAGATATGAGACCAATAATTTTGCACCTGACCTAAAGATACGAGACCAATTTTGCAACATGATCAAAGGATATAGGACCAATTCTACAACGTGACCCAAATATATGGGACCAAAAACTGGACCAAATCTGCAACTTGAGTAAAAGATATGAGACTTAAAGTGCAACAGAAAAAATTATGAGACCAAATTGAGACCTGAGCAAAAGTTGTGGGACTAAAACTGCACTTTGGCCTTAGTAGTAATGAACCCTCTACCACTAGAAGAAATGAGCATCAGATGCAGCTTTTCAAGAATACTTTGGATGTGTGTAGGCTCTTGGATCATATACCTTTATTGGTTGATCTTAATTATCCCCCAACTCAAAGTGCTAGAAGAAGGGGAAAATTCAGATTTGAGCAAATGTGGGTTGATTATGATGATTGTCAGACTCTAGTAAATTGGGGGAAATAGCAGGTACAAAAGGGAAAATGTTCTTCACAAGCTCTGCAATACTGAATCAGAGCTTAGTTCTTGGAGTCAAAGGGAGTTTGGGAATTTCAAAAAGAAGATTGAGAAGATTCAAGATGAATTATGATCTGTGATCGTAGCTCATCCTCCTAACCATGACAATGTTAGAAGGTGCAAAGAGATGGAAAAGAGAAAAGAGGCTTGACAACCTTTTGAGGGATGATGAAATTTATTGGAAGCAACGATCATAGGTTCAATGGCTTAAAGAAGGGGGATAGAAACACTCATTTTTCAATGCAAAAGCTTCACAAAGGGCCATAATTAACAAATTAGACAAAAACACTAATTTTATCCCTAAACTTTACAACGACGGTCAATTTTGTCACCAATCTTTCTTTGTTGTCAATCTTATCGCCAATGTTTTACATTTTGATTAATTTTATCATTTGACTAACTTCTTTTAATAAATTAACGACAAACTGCATTCTGTAATTAATATTTGAATAAAATAAGAAGAAAATATAAAATTGACCAAAATATAAAACACTGGGGACAAAATGATTGGGGACAGAAACTTTGGAATCAAAATTATTACTTTTAACAAAAAATTATTAAAAATCTCTTATGCTAATGGGGTGGTGGTGGATGAGGAAAGCAAAATTCAGGAGGTGGTCGTGGATTACTTTAGAGATCTGTTTAATTCTTCCTATCCTCATGATTTGGAAAGGGTTATGAAAGCATGTGGAAGCCAAGGTGACAATGAACATGAATATCAGTCTTTCTAGGCCTTTTACTGCTAAGGAAACTACGCATGCAGGCACGGAGACAGGGGGCTGGTGGGGGCCACGCCCCCTCCCCCCAAATTTTAGTAGTTACTATAAATTAGTCCTAATATAATTTAATTGTATGCATTATAATCCCAACGGTCCCCTTTAGTGTTAAAAAAAAATTTCTGGCCCCCCTTGTTAATATTTCTGGCTCCGTCACTGTACGCATGCATTATTTTAGATTCGCCCTACTAAATCCCTTGGAGTTGATGAGTACCCACCCTATTTTATAAAAAAATTTGGGATGTGGTTGGGGAGGAAGTGACTGTAATTAACTGCCTTAGATTTTCTTAATAATGCATAATGGTGTGTTTGTGGATGAAATTAATCTGACTAGAATTGTTCTGGTCCCCAAGGTGCGAGAAGTTATTGATATGACATATCTCCGACCAATTAGATTATGCAACACTCTCTACAAAATCATTGCTAAAGCTCTGGCCAATAGATCGAAAGTGCTCCTTCCTGAGATTGTTTCTGATGCTCAAAGTGCCTTTGTTCCTCACCGTCAAATCACTGACAATGTGTTAATTGCTTATGAGTTGGTTCGTGCTCTAAAGAATAGGCGCAATGACAATCAAGTTAGATACGAGTAAAGCTTATGATAGAGTTGAGTGGATCAGTAGAGTTATGAAGTGTGTAACTTCGATCTCTTTTGTGATAAGTGTGAATGGTGTTGATAGCAATAGTTTTGGGCCTGAGAGAGGCCTCCATCAAGGTGATCATTTGTCTTTATATATGTTCTTATTGTGTATTGAAGAGCACACTCTTGAAATCTGGTGAAGCAAGTAATAATTCATAGGGTGAAGATTTGCAAAAACTCCCCTCTAGTGAGTCACATTTTTTTTTCACTTATTTTAATATCATTTTCATAAAAGCTTGTGAAGAGGAAGGGAAGCAATTGATGAATATGCTTAATGTCTATAAAAAATGCTCGGGGCAACCATCAACAAAGGTAAATCGGTTGTCTTTTTTAGCACAAACACCCTTACTGGTATCCAAAATGTTATGTTGAATATTTTAAATATCAGAAGGGTGGCTATGAATGAGAAATATCTATTATCTAGGGTTGCCTAGGATGGTGGAGAGAAGTAAAACTTATAGTTTTAAAAGTATTAAGGAGAGAATGTGGGATAAATTGCAAGGTTGGAAGGGAGAAGTTGTCATCTAAGGTGGGGAAAGAAGATAATAATAAAAAGGGCAAAAGTACTATTTTTGTCCCCAAACTTTACACCAACTGTCAATTTCGTCCCCAAACTTTACACCAACTGTCAATTTCATCCCCAATCTTTTTCTGTTGTCAGTTTCGTCCTCAAACTTTACATCAACTGTCAATTTCGTCCCCGATCTTTCACATTTCGTCAATTTTATCTTTTGACTAACTTCTTTTAATAAATTAAAGATAGACTGCATCCTGTTTTTGAATCTAAGTTAGGATTTGAGTTTCGTTTTCTATCAATTTTACATTATATATTGTTAGTCACATAGATCTTGTCGTTAATATTTGGCTAAAGTAAGAGCAAAGGATAAAATTGACCAAAATGTGAAAGATTAGGGACGAAATTGACAGCAAAAAAATATTGGGGATGAAATTGACAACACGTGTAAAGTTTGAGGACGAAATTGATAGCAGGTGTAAAGTTTGGGGACGAAATGGGTACTTTTGCCTAATAAAAAAACATGACAAGATTTGAGACAATCCATAGTGTACAGTAGCATCAAGTATTCAAGTTTTTCAATCCACAATGACAATGTTTGAGACAATAGACAATGTATACTTCTAAATATTATTGTCATTTTAATATTTAACAAAAGATAACTTAATCAAAGCAAAATTCCATTAGTGTTTTCAGTTAGCTATAGTAAGAGTTAAGTGAATTTTAAAAAATTACTCTTCATAAAAGAAGCATTATTTCTTATTTTTTTAAGGGTAAAATACATTTAGGTATCAAGTAGTTAGGATCAGTTCCACTTTGGTATCCTGTGGTTAATTTCCGTTAAAATTTGACGGAAATTGTCATGTGAGAGACACGTGACCATCTAAAATGGCAAAAAAACCCTGAATAAGTTAATTTTGTGCAATTAAGTCCTTTCCTTGAGTTCCCATCAATTCATAATTCCAGTTTAATTCAAAAACTTAATTTTCTTCGCCAAATAGGTCCCTTGTTCAAAAATGGAAGAAAACAAATCAAAACATGGTTCAACAAGATTGTTTTCAACGTTTATGTCCTCCACTTTTGGTAAAACGGACCAAAACGCAACAAATTAAAAGAATTGAGGGAATTTTTTACAATATCACCCCAATATTACTATTTAAATTAAATATTATATATATATATATTAAATAATATATATATATATTTCCCTACTTTAACTTTCTTTAAAAAATTTAGCTAAAACACGACCATTCAAATAAGGCTCAAGCACCAATAATATAAAAGCTTAGGCCAATATATATAGGTCAAAATCTTATTTTGGCTCCTAATGTTTTCCCTAAATTCTGTTTTGATCCCCAATATTTTTTTGTTCCATTTTGATCCTTAATGTTTTTCAATAATTTCATTTTGGTACTTATTAAGTTTCATAATTGGTCTTTAACTATTAAATATGGTCATATCTCTTTTGTTTTAAGTCTGAATGTGATGAAATTGAAGCTACAAGTTTTATTTGATGAGTTCTTTATTTACCCATTTGAGATCGTCAACAAACGAGATCAAATCACGCCTGACATCGAGCCTAAAAGTGAATCGCTCATTTCCTAAAATTGATCATATATCTCGTTTCAAGTTGAAATGAGACGAAATCGGAGTTACAAGTCACACTTATGAGTTTTTTTTTGTTTTTGTTTAGTTGGAGTCATTGACAAACGAGACCAAATAGTATTCCGAAAGTGAGTTTGGTCAAAACATCAATATCAACCTTCGGAGTACTATTTAACATCATTTGTCAAAGGTTCCACCTAGACAAAGAAAGAACTCAGCAAGGATAACTCGTAGCTCCAATTTCGTTTCATTCGAATTTGAAACAAGAGAGATATGACCAACTTTACGAAACCAACAACCCACTTTAAAGCTTAATTTTAAGTCTGATTTGATCTTTTTTGCTGATGGTCCCAACTGAGTAAATAAAGAACTTATTAAATATAACTTATAGACTTAAAACAAGAGAAATATGATTAAATTACATAGTTAAGGACCAAAACAAAACTTCTAGAAACATTACGGACCAAAACAGAACTAAAAAGATTAAGGACCAAAGTGGAATTTAGGGTAAACATAAAGGACTAAAACCTATATATATATATATCCGAGGAGTATTACCAATCAGTAATTACAACTTGACAGATTCCACCTTCATTAATCAAAGGCTAAGCAAGCGGAATCCCTAATACGGTAAACTTTTAGTGCGATATTTTCCGTATGTTTTTTTCTCTTCAAATGAATTTGATACACCAATTTACGGGTATCCAAATCGTATCGTATATCTCGTTATTATGTTAGCTGGAGTAGGGTTTTCGGTGTCTATCTCCTTAATCATTTGATTGTATATATCGATGTTTTTCTTCACCAAGTCATGAAATGTTACCCAACACGATGCTGTTGAACCAGTTTTCCATATCAATTGTCATATGAAGCCAGTGAATTGACGCTTTTGTTACAGATTCGATTGCATATAAATTAGGTCAAAGTGCAAATTTGGTCCTATATCTTTTGCTGAGTTCCCAATTTGGTCATGTATATTTTTTTGTTGCATTTTTTGTCTCATGTCTTGGCAAAAAGTCTCAATTTGGTCCCATATCATTTTTGGTCTCATATCTTTTGGTTAGTTTGTAGAATTAGTCTCATATCCATCGTTAATTAATCCTTTTACAAAGACATGAGACCAACTCTGCACCTGACTTAGAGATATAAAACCAATTCTGCAATGGATCTAAAGATATGAGACCAAATCTAAAACAAAAGAATATATAAGACCAAATTAGGACCTGACCTAAACATATGTAACAAAAAATGCAACAAAAGAAAATCAACAGTGTTTGGTGTAGTGGTTGGCGAGCTACACCTAGGGAGAGAACCCGTGTTGGATCCCAAAAATATATATCTATGTTTTTCTTCACCAAGTCATGAAATGTTGCCCATCACGATGATGTTGAACTAGGTTTCCATAGCAATTGTCATATCAAGCCAGTGAATTGACGCTTTTGTTACACATTCGATTGAATATAAATTATTGAGTTCATTTTTGAGTTCTGTTCACTGATGATGTGTAGTGCTTCTTTCGTTATTGGGCCTATTGCCCCTACAGGACCTGTTGATTCTTAATTTGAATTAACTCATGGATGAGAAAGCAGATAATAACAATTCGAAGAAAATCATGTCGCCTTGTGATGTTGAAGCTCTGAAAAAATGCTTGGAGGAGAACAAAGGGGACTATGTCAAATGCCAAACGCAAATAGAGGCTTTCAAATCCTCATGCTCATTGAAGAAGCCAAGTCCATCCCTTGATTCTGCTGCACCGCTCAATTAATTAAGACAGGTCTCTGACATTATTCATTTTGATGTGTTAGAATTTGGATTTTCCACTTTTTTAAAGGAAATGAATCTTGGGTTTTCTCGGGAATTCATAGATAGATAGTTGTAAACTTGTAACACATGAATTTCTTGTAACTTTGGCTTTCAGCTGTGCTTGTTTGGAATGAGAGTCAAAACTGAACTGAATGTTGTTTAGCATGCAAATAAAGTTATGAAATTGTTTATTTTTTCTTAGAATTTGGAAACAATATGTTTTTGGTGCTCGTCTCAGACTTCATCGACTTGATTGAATATGTTTATGATCTGCATATTGGTTAGGACTTTGTTCCTGGCACTTATTTTATTCAATAAGGTATATAGCAGAGTTATTACTTAAGCATAGTAATTTAGTCTTAAAGAAATTAATTGTTAAAAATTAAGCAATGAAGTGAATTGATAAATAAATACCTTTAGAGTAAGTGGTAGGCTTGGGACAGAAGATGTCTAAAAGACGGAAGCCTACTCTTAAGAAGAGGAAAATATCTAAGAAATAGAAACCTTCACTTAAGAAACATAAGGCTCGGAAGTGTCTTAGAGACATAAGCCTTATCTTAGTGCCTAAGAGATTATAGTAGAGCTTCAAGGGCAACAGTCTTAGGAAGTGAATTGATATACGTAGGGTTGAAGTAAAAAAAATTTGTGTTTAGTCACGATCACTTTAAGTAAATAAGATAAATACTTAATCTTTTAGTAAATGAAGTAGTATTCTATTGAGGTAAAACCTCTTATTTGCCTACCTGTCAAAGGTGTTAATGTCATCTGTTAGCTTTGTTAGCTTTTCAGAAGCCTCATCAGTAACCTTCCCTCTCTTGTTTCTCTATCATTGTTTGAAGTGTCGGTTACCATGATTCATCAGCTCAACTTCTTGCATTGTACACCTCACGTTCCCTCATCACTACTTCTCACATCAGCACTACTTCAGCATGAACGGGAGTTATATATTTTTCAGTCTGAAACACTTTAGATTTCTCTCAGATTCTGTTATTTGGTTTGATTTTGTTATTTTCTCTGGTTCATTTGTTTGCTTTAGTCCTCCAAATTTAAACCCTCTCATTGACATTGAGTTTTATTAAAGGAATTCACTGTATGTTATTTACTGCACAATATGATCGTATTATTGAATTTGGTTAGGAGTGTCCCTAGCCGTATGGAGCATTGCCTGAACACTTTAGATCTTGGAATCTCAGACAAAATTACAAATTTCCTTTCAAAATCTTACATCATATAAATACCAACTAATTACACAAATCACAAAAGAATGAATGAGTTATGCATTCCTTGAGTATGATTTGTAATTGTATATCCTTGTGGGTGTGGCTGCTTGAATAACAAAATCAATAAACAAAAATTCATCTCTTGAGCACCATGTGGCCATATTCATCCTTATCAAATAGAAGCTCAATCAGCTCATCCCAGCTTTCATTCAGTTTGGTTTTGTTAGTTGAAGCAAAGGAAGACTCGGTCTGCAACTGCAGTATATTGGTGAGTTCTCTCCCTCATTTTCCTCAAAAGTGCCCTACTGTGATGAGGAAGATGTATAAGGAAATAGATCGTCTGCATTCTCACTTTGCATTTTTTGTGCATTTTAGAGAGATAAAAGAAGAAATAGAAAGAGAAAGTGTGGGTCTCACACATTAATTATTTTGTGGGATCCACACTTTCTCTCTCTACCTCTTCCTTTATCTCTCTAAAATGCATCAAAAAATATAGAGAGAAAATGCAGAGGATCCAGATCCGATGTGTAGGAAGTGTAGCATGAGCCACATCCAATGTTTTAGTCCACTGCAGTACTCAGTGTGTCTAGTTTGTGTCTCCTGCTGCTTCATTGTTTGCTTTGCGAGGATCTCCATGGTAACATCATTCTCTGGCAACAATTGCAGTTTCCACAAACATAATGACAAAATTGTTGAGTCTTGTTCATTGAAATATGGCAAAAGCATCTTTTCCGTCCCCAAATTTTACATTAGTTTTCAATTTCGTCCCTAATATTTATTTATTGTTAATTTTGTCCCAGAAATTTTATATTTTGGTTGATTTTATTCTTTCATTAATTTCTTTCAATAAATTAATGACAAACTTCATCATGATTAAAATTAGATTGTAGAAAAAATTCAATATTTAAAATTAGATTATGTATAGATAAATACTTGTCAAAACATGAACAACAACTCTTCTTTAGAATATTATATATATAGATTATATAATATATATATATTGGGTTTTTTTTTAATATTTACATATAAAAAATTTCAATTTCGTACTTATATAACATAATATGACATATATATATATCTAATATTATATGGCTCCACCCCTCTCTGGTCGTCCATGTTTTAAACTATAGTCTATGAAATTAAAAATAAGAGAAAATTTACTATTTGGTCTCTTTTTCTTTACTAAGTTAACAATTTAGTCCCTTATTTATTTTACATACATATTTGCGTGCCCTATATATATATATGTGCATGTGTGTTGAAAAAATTTATTTTAGTGGATAAGGTACGGATTGGATACCCCTATTTCTAATATTTGTTTTAGACTTGCAGTACACAACCCATTCAATTTTTATACGAGTAAACTACTAAATTGGTTCCTGGATTATTGGCTCGCTGACAGATTGGTCCCCAGATTATCGAAATTGACAAATAGGTCCCTGAATTTTACAAACGTTACTCAAATTGGTCCTTCCGTGAAATCTCCGTTAGTCAACTAGTTGACGTGGCCGTTAACTGAAAACTGAAAACAAAAAAAAAAACGCCAATTGTGCATGCCACATCAACATTAATAATAATAAAAAAATATTTCATTCAAAATTCAAATAGGTCCCTGAGTTATATTTTTATCACATTATTCTCAATTTCCCCTCTTTTTCATCATCTTCATTCATTTTAGTCCCAAATCCTCAAAATAAAATTGTAAAGTGTCCCAAAAATCTTCCAAACATTCCAGTTTAGTCCTTAAAAGTATTAAAAACCCTAAACCTCAAACCCTAAACCCTAAACCGTAAACCCTAAAATCCTAAACCCCAAACCCTAAAATCCTAAATCCTAAACACTGAAACCTAAACCCTAAATCCTAAAATCATAAACCCTAAAATCCTAAAATTGTAAAGTGTCCCAAAATTCTTCTAAACATTTCAATTTAGTCCTTAAACTCTAAAACCCCAAACCCTAGAACCCCAAACCCCAAACCCAAAACACTAAAATCCCAAACCCCAAACCCTAAAATCCTAAATTCTAAAACCCCAAATCCTAAAACCTTAAACCCTAAACTCTACAACCCCAAACCCCAAACCCTAAAATCCCATACCCTAAACTCTAAAACCCTAAATCCCAAACCCCAAACCCTAAAATCCCAAACCCCAAACCCTAAAACCTAAAACCCCAAACCCTAAACTCTAAAACCCCAAACCCTAAAATCCCATACCCTAAACTCTTTGGTTTATTATATGTTCATTTAATTAGAGGACCAATTTGTCTAACATATTGAACTATTTTGATAAATTCGGGGACTGATTTGAATAATACTGCTGCACGTCACAATTGTTGAACTTTAATGTACAGTCACAATTCTGATTATAGTTTGGGGTTTTAGAGTTTAGGGTTTGTGTTTGGGGTTTGAGGTTTTAGAGTTTGGGAGTTTAGAGTTTAGGGTTTTAGAGTGTGGGGTATGAGATTTTAGGATCTAGGTTTGGGGTTTGGGGTTTTAGGGTTTGGGGTTTGGGATTTTGGGGTCTGGGGTTTTAGAGTTTAGGGTTTGGGGTTTGGGATTTGGGGGTTCTAAGGTTTGGGGTTTTAGAGTTTAAGGACTAAATTGAAATGTTTGGAAGAATTTTGGGACTCTTTACAATTTTAGGATTTTAGAGTTTTAGGGTTTATGATTTTAGGGTTTAGGGTTTTATGGTTTAGGGTTTGGGGTTTTAGGGTTTAGGATTTAGGGTTTGGGGTTTGGGGTTTTTGGTTTAGGGTTTTAGAGTTTGGGGTATGGGATTTTAGGATTTGGGGTTTGGTGTTGTAGAGTTTATGGTTTGGGGTTTTAGGGTTTAGGGTTTGGGATTTTGGGATTTGGGGTTTTAGAGTTTAGGGTTTGGGGTTTTAGAGTTTAAGGACTAAATTGAAATGTTTGGAAGCATTTTGGGACACTTTACAATTTTAGGATTTTAGGGTTTATGATTTTAGGGTTTAGGGTTTAGGGTTTGGGGTTTAGGATTTTAGGGTTTAGAGTTTAGGTTTTGGGGTTTAGGGTTTAGGTTTTAGGGTTTTTAATACTTTTAAGGACTAAACTGGAATGTTTGGAAGAGTTTTGGGACACTTTACAATTTTATTTTGAGGCTTTGGGACTAAAATGAATGAAGATGTTGAAAAAGAGGGGAAATTGAGAATAATGAGATAAAAATATAACTCAGGGACCTATTTGAATTTTGAATGAAATATTTTATTATTATTATTAATACTGATGTGGCACGCACATTTGGCGTTTTTTTTTTGTTTTCAGTTTTCCAACTGTTGACGTGGCACTTAACGTGCCATGTCAGCAGTTAACGGCCACGTCAGCGAGTTGACTAATGGAGATTTCACGGAAGGACCAATTTGAGTAACTTTTGTAAAATTTGGGGACCTATTTGTCAATTTCGATAATCTGGGGACAAATCTGTCAGCGAGCCAATAATTCAAGGACCAATTTAGTAGTTTAGTCATTTTTATACATACTTGGACTCGAATTCAATAGGTAAAATTTATATATTTTCATTGGTTATAAGCTTTTTGATCATCTATAATCAAACTTGAAAACCAGGTAAGCACAATAAGAATTTGAGTTTACTAATATGACTCATAAAAAGTAACTGATCAAACTAATGTCCTTATTATCAAAAAAACTAATGTCCCTTCAGGCCAAAAAAAAAAAAACTAATGTCCCTTGAAATTAGAATCTGAATATTTCTTTTCCGTTTTTCTTTTCGAGTTTCCTATTTTTTTGTCCGAAACACAATAGGAAACCTCCAATTTAGCAACAAGAAGATGTTAAGAAACTTTATATTAAATAAAGAACAACTAAATATGGGTAGAAAAGAAAATGGACGAAAATAAAGAAAAAAATTAAAGATAAATAGGAATTCATCTAAACACTAAACTTTGATTCAAATAATGTGGAACCATTGCCTATAATCAAGATTAAAGCATTGCTACACGCCTACACGTTTTAAATCAAGTCAAAATTGTAGAATAAACACCTACCTTGCTACACTTCTAAGAAACTCAATCTTAGAAACGTGGATAACAGAGTTACGTTGCTAAACTCCCCAAAAAACCTACTTTTGAAAATGCACATAATCGGGATAAAGATGCAAAAGATTATATGTCACAAAGATAAACTAACTTTTGGTAACTAGATTCAATCTCTTGGAAAAGAAATTCCTCACTTGCATGCGTGACACACGTTTTTATGAAGTAACTTTATCAAAATCAGTAATTTTAGGGCGGGTTTGGATTAAAAGTTGTGTAAAGGAGAGATAAATGAGATGTATGATAAAGGAAATTTTTAGTAAATGGTGATTGAGAAAATAAGAGATAAAGGTGATGAAATTATAATGTAAAATTATTTTAAAGGGTATGTAATAATTGTGATTGATTGATATAATTGTATTGGTATTTTAAAGTTGTATAGGGGTAAAAATGGTAACGATAAATGAGGATAATGAAATGTTATTTTGGTGTTTGTTTTGACATTAGTAAAATGATAAAATAAAGGATTTGTCTCAAAATTTGTGTTAAAGAAGAATTTATAAACGGAGGTTGGACTAGCTGTAAGATAAAGGAGGTTGGAGGCGTGAGGGAAGAACCAAAATGTAATTTTTGGGTACTAAATTGTAAATCTTTTGAGATTAGATTATATATTTTTCCTCTTTACTGTCTTTAATTTTATTTTTAAATTTTTATATTACAAAAATTATAATCCATATATATACTAGAGGAGGGACCAAAAGGTATATTTTTTGGGGTTGAATTATGTATTTTTTTTTCTGAATTTTGTTCTCCAGTTGTTGCACTACAAAAAAATATTACCCATATATATACTGGATGAGGGACCAACATGTATATGTTTTTAGAATGAATTATATATTTTTTCTCATTACTATTTTTGAATTTTGTTTTCAATATTGTCACTACAAAAAATATCAACCATAAATATACCGGAGGAGTGACCAAACTATAAAATTTTGGAAATTCCAAATTATATATTTTTTACTATTTTGAATTTTTTTTATATTTTTTTCACTACAAAAAATATTACTCATATATATATATATATATTAGACGAGGGACCAAACTGAAAATTTTTTTGGAATGAATTATATACTTTTTCTCATTACTGTCTGTTAATTTTATTTTTAAATTTTTATACTACAAAAACTTACCCATATATATACTAGAAGAGGGACCAAAATGCATAATTTTGGGGTATGAATTATATATTTTTATGAATTTTGTTCTTTAGTTGTTGCACTATATAAAATATTACTCATATATATATACTGGAGGAGGGACCAACATGTATAATTTTTCTCGTTAATAGTTTTGAATTTTTTTTTTAATATTATACACTACAAAAATATTATCCATGCATATATTGGAGGAAGAACCAAACTGTAAAGTTTTGGGAATTGAATTATATATATTTCCATTTTGAATTTTTTTTTATATTTTTACACCAAAAAAATTATTACTTATATATATACTGGAGGAGGGACCAAATTGTAAATTTTGGGAGAATTAATTTTTATATTTTTTCCCAATACTACTTTTTAAATATGTTTATAATTTTTTACACCACAAAAAATATTACCCATATATATACCGCAGGAGGGACCAAAATGTATATTTTTAGGGTATGAATTATGTATTTATCTCATGGACCAAAATGTAAATAACATGGACTGAATTATTTTATTTTAAATTTTGACACTAAAAAATATTATTATTATAATTGAAAAAATAGAGGAAGGAATACCAATATATCAAAAATTATATAATTTGATGACTCAAGTATTGATTTATTGAGTTGGTATACTTTCAAGGACTAAAATAATTTTTTAAGTAAATTAATATAAATTATATATATTAATTTGTAAGGGTGATAGTAAGTTGTAAGGGTATTTTAATAGTAAGAAAATAATAAGAAATGAAAATAATTAGAAATGATGAATTGAGAGAGAAAGTTGTAAGGATAATAAATAAGAGTATTTTAATATGCAATTACAAATATGCTCTTTTTGGTATTTTAATATTATATAGTAAAGAGTAGGTAATTATAAGTAGTTGAGTAGGGATATGTTAGTAATTTGGAAAGATAAATGAGAGATAAATATGAAAAATAAAGTAGGGGGAGATAAAGGCAAAACAAACAGTCAATGTCATGATATTGTTGCTCTAATATTAAATTTATACCGGGAGATAAAGGAGAGATAAAAGGGATATAAAGTTTAGCCAAACATAGCCTTAGTACATCATGAGAATAAAGTGCTTATATAGCCTTTTTTTTTTTTTTACCTGAACATTTAAAAGTAAGGCAAAGCTAAGCACAATACAAACAAAAATACAACAAAATAATCCAATCCCTCCCTAGCATCAACAACAACACTAGACAAAACATCAACTGACGAAGGTGGGAGATTTGCAACCCATCCAAGAGGACCCATCTTCGTGTCAGACAAATTGGCAAGACAATCAGCTGTCAAGTTAAAAGATTTAGGGATCCAACTAAAACTATAACCATCTAAAGAACTGAAAACACAAAAAAAAAACCATACTAGATTGACGCTGTGGGATCCCAGATCCAGAATGTCGCCGCCACAAAACCTGCCGCAAAATACACACAGACACGAGCAGATAGCACACATATCCAGGAAGGACAAATGCTGAAAACCGCCTAAACTTGAAAACCACTACCGTAGAAAATACACAGAAAAGAGCACCGTCGCAGAAGGCCAAAGTTGGGAGGCACCTCGATATTCCTATGAAATAGGGTGAAATCTCTCATGAAAGAGAGAGGTGGTCCCTCACGTGGAGGAATTTGAGAGAAAACTTGACTCTCATGAGAAAGAGAATTTTTGGGCAGCTTATATAATCCTTTCTAACCAACAGTAAAATGCTAAGAAAACCCCAATTTAAGGATAACACCTTTTAAGTCAATAAGCTAAGAAGTTAAAACAATAATCGAGAAATAAGAGTCTTGGACTTTAATTAAGGATGTCTAAAACATAGAACTAATTAAATAACCAATGTCAAAACTTCAAATTGGTCCCAATTGTATGGGGTAAATTTCAAATTGATCCTAAATGTTTATTTATTTTCAATTACTCTTACAGATTTCTATAATTTTTCAAATTGGTCTCAAACCTACTTCTGGGATGTGAATTAACCTCATTTAGTAATGGTCTCAAATGAGTAGAGAAAGAAATTTTCAAGAGTTAACAAATAGTTTCGAAATGATAGAGATATGACCAGCTTTACTTATTTGATTATGAAACGAGTGACTCACTTTCGAGACTCGATTCAACTTCATTTGTTAATGATCCCTATCGGATAAAGAAAATACTTGTTAAAACCAATATGTAGTTCTAGATTCATCGCATTTGAACTTGAAACGAGAGAGATATGACTACATATTCATTAATTTGGGACCAATTTGAAAAATTGTAGAAACATATAAGACTAATATAAAACAAATGAAACATTTAAGACCATTTTAAAATTCACTCCATACATTTGGGATGAATTTGAGGTTTTGACCAATAACTAATGGATCTCATATATAAAGCCCAAATTACAACTAATATTTTAAGTCCAAAATAAGATGATTTATGCCTACATATGTTTGGCATGTGTAATACTTGGTTCAAACTCTAAACTAATGTAATTTCACTTTCAGCCCATACGTTTGTAAATTACATTTTTAACAATATTTGAAAGCCCAAGTACTACTATTTGGTGGGTCCAAATCACTTTCATAAGTTCATGTTTTTTTCCCTAACCAACCATAACCTTACGGATCCATTGATATTTACAACTCTTGGAAGTACCATTATCGTATAAATTAAAAAAACGCTATAAATATATTGTAAAGCATTAATATTTAATGTTACCATTTACCAAATGACCTAATTAATAATTTTAAAGCTATTTATCCAATCTTGCTTGACTTGAATTGGAATAAGAATTCAAATTTCAAACAATGCATGTGCTCGTTTGCATGTATATATGCAAGAAAAACAGGAAATGATAACTAATGGGGTTGGTCAATATCCTCTTTCCCAGGATTGGTATGAAATCGTTTTGAATGGGTTTTCTTTGATATGCATGCATGCCTATATTATTGTATATTATTACAATTCACACCCATCTATATATATATTTTTTTGATTAGATGCAATTCACCCATATTAGAAACGTGCATCGATCCTCAATTGTTCAGCTTCACATGTCAGTTCTCATATTTATATACATAAATCAAAGATTGCTGCTTGGTCCTTTTTCACCTTTAAGTGTTATTATTTTTCTTGTCTCTGGAATGACATATGATGACATATAAAAGTAATACTTATAGGGGGCGGCAAACCTATGGCCCACGTGCATCTTTCAAATAGATGAATGACATTTTTTCCTTGGCCCAAAATGAATGTCATTATTTTCATTATAAAATGATTTTTTTTTTTTTAACTTTATAACGCGCTTTAGACAGCAGATGATTTTTTTTTTATTACTTAATATTATGTGATGAGATCTTTTTAAAATATCTTCTTTATCATGTGTTATATTGTTTTTATAGATGAATCTAATAATTGTCATGACTCCAGACATGGTTTTAAATAACAGCATATAAATATTTGGTCGAAAACTTATTTTGATCCCTAATATTTTATTTTAAGGAGACGTTTGGTACACGGATTAAAAAAATAGTCCCGGGATTATGAACTCCAGACTAGAGTAATCCCGCGTTTGGTACGCGAATTAGGAAATTAGTTCCCAGAATATTTTATTCCCAGGAGTAGCATATTTTCCTAAAATAGCTATTTTTTAATCTCACCCTAAGGGGTGGGATTAGTCTAATCCCATGGCATGGGATTATTTTTTCTCATCCAAAATGACTTTATTACCCCTAATAATTATTTCTCTAGAAATTAAACCCTTGTCACTTTCCTCCTAGTTACTCATAAGTAATATGAATTTTTATTTTCGTGTTATTTTGAGAATTATTTCAGTTATGTTTTGATTGAGAATTTTTTAGACAATTTTATTATGTTGAAAATTATGGACGTTGTCTTATGAAATAATATTTTTCTCATGAATCTACTAATGTTATTTAAAAATTTTAATTATGATATAATTATTTCTTTATGATAATATTTTTTTCATTAATTGTTTTGAAGAATTTTTACATTTGATAAACTATTAGTTGAGAATAAAAAGTCAAGGGCATATTTGTAAAAGTATTAAACATTCCCGGGAATATCAAAGTTGAACCAAACACAAGATTGTTACATTCCTGGGAATATTGCAAAATAATCATTGGATTATTTTAACTCATCCAAACAGACATTCTTATAATCCTGGGAATCTTATTCCTAGGAATCACATTCCTGGGAAATGTGATTCCCGAGAATAAAAAAATAATTCGTGTACCAAACGCCCCCTAAGGGTCTTTTTGGATAATCTTTTTAGGTCATTTATCTCTTCTTATCAGAGGTGAGACCAGGGGCGGTGGTGACTTAATGACTCCTTTACCATTATAATAATTGGTGGACCCATTTACCTTTATAATAATATATATAGTAATTAGTGAGCCCATATATAATATATTTATAATAGATTATGAAATAGGAATAATTTTGTATACTGCATATATTGAGAGATACATGAGCGTATTTAGAGGCATCCAAATTAGGGATAATTTTAAACAAGTCTTTAAATATCTTATAAAATATATCGGCCCTGCCAACCAAAAATCCTTGCTCCACCTCTATCATTTATCTCCCACTATTGTTTTAATACTAGAGTTAGAGTATCTTATCCTGTTTTTTTTACCTTTATCTTCCCCTATATTTCTCACCTTTATCTCTCATTTATCTTCCCAAATTACTAACATATCATTACTCAATTAACTATAATTACCTACTCTTTACTATGTAATATTAAAATACCCAAAAGAGCATATTTGTAATTGCATATTAAAATACCCTTATTTATTAGTCTTACAGCTTTCTCTCTCTACTCATCATTTCTTACTATTATCTTTTCTCTTTTTCTTACTCACACCTCTCTCTCCCTCACACACATATATATACAACCCACAGTCACACATTTCAAATTTGTGTGTGTATATATATATAAAATATAATAATATATTTTATTTTACAAAAACATTATATTATATAATATATAATTTATATCAATTTACTTAAAAAAATATTTTAGTCCTTAAAATTATACCAACTCAATAAGTCAATACTTGAGTCATCAAAATATATAATTTTTGATATATTGGTATTTCTTCCTCTATTTTTTCAATTATATTAATAATATTTTTTAGCGTCAAAATTTAAAATAAGATAATTCAGACCATGTTATTTACATTTTGATCCATGAGATAAAATATATCATTCAAATCCCAAAAATATACATTTTGGTCCCTCCTACAATATATATATGGGTAATATTTTTTGTGGTGTAAAAATTTATAAACATATTTAAAAAACAATAATGGGAAAAAATATATAATTCATTACCAAAAATTTTAAAATTTGGTCCTTCCTCCACTATATATATGAGTAATATTTTTTGTGGTGTAAAATTATAAAAGCAAAATTTAAAATAGAAAAAAATATATAACTTGATTCTCAAAACTTTACAGTTTGGTCCTTCCTCCAGTATATGCATGGATAATACTTTTTGTAGTGTACAATATTCAAAACAAAATTCAAAACTAGTAATGAGAAAAATTATACATGTTGGTCCCTCCTCCAGTATATATATGGGTAATATTTTTTTTATAGTGCAACAACTGAAGAATAAAATTCATAAAAATATATAATTCATACCCCAAAAATATACATTTGAGTTCCTCCTCTAGTATATATATAGGTAATAATTTTTGTAGTATAAAATTTTAAAAATAAAATTAAAAGACAGTAANCAAAAATATACATTTTGATCCCTCCTCCTGTATATATATGGGTAATAGTTTTTGTAGTATAAAAAATTAAAAATAAAATTAAAAGACTGTAATGAGAAAAAATATGTAATTCATTCCCCAAAAGTTTACAGTTTGGTCCCTCCTCCAATATATATATATGAGTAATATTTTTTGTAGTGAAAAAAAATATAAAAACAAAATTCAAAATAGGAAAAAAATAGATAATTAGCAATTCCCAAAACTTTACAGTTTGGTCACACTTCCAGTATATGTATGGATGATATTTTTTGTAGTGACAATATTGAAAACAAAATTAAAAAATAGTAATAAGAAAAAATATATAATAGATACATATATATATATAAATATATATATATATATATATGTTGGTCCATCATCTAGTATATATATGGGTAATATTTCTGGTAGTGCAACAACTAAAGAACAAAATTCAGAAAGGTGCATAATCCATACATCAGAAAATATACCTTTTGGTCCCTCTTCTAGCATATATATATATATAGGTAATATTTTTTGTAGTATAAAAATTTAAAAATAAAATTAAAAGACAGTAAAGAGGAAAAATATAAAATCTAGTCTCCAAAAATTTACAATTGAGTACCCAAAAATTACATTTTGTTCCTTCCCTCACATCTCTAACCTCTTTTCATACAGCTACTCCAACCTCCTTTTATAAATTCTCCTTTAACACAAATTTCGAGACAATCCTTTATCATACCATTTTACTAAAGTCAAAACAAACACCAAAATAACATTCCATTATCTCTTTTATCTTTACCATTTTTACCTCTATATAACTTTAAAATACCAATACAATTATTTCAACCCACCATAATCATTAAATACTCTTTAAAATAAGTTCACATCATAATTTCTCTTTTATCTCTCATTTTTTCTAACACCATTTACTAAGAAACTCCTTTATCTTTCCTTTACAAAATTACCCCTCCCTTTAACTCCTCCTTTATACTAAAGGTCATCCAAACGGACCCTAATTTTTATTTTGGTCCTTAATATTTTATTTTATTTTGTTTTGGTCCTTGTTGTTTTCGAAAAGTTTCATCATTAGTCCATAACTATTGAATATGGTTATATCTCTCTCGTTTCAAATCCGGATGCGATGAAACTAATCAGAGCTATGAGTTAAACTTAATGAGTTCTTTCTTTATCTAGTTGGAGTCATCGACAAACGAAGTCGAATCGGACATGAAATTGATTGGGGCCCGCAAATGGGCCACTTGTTTTTCATGAATTTAGTCATATCTCTGTTGTTTCAAGTCTGAATGCAATAGAATTGGGGCTACAAATTACTCTTGATGAGTTCTTTCTTTGTCTAATTGGGACCGTTGACAAACAAGGATAAATAGTATTGTGAAAATTAATATTGATGTTTTGACCAAACTCACTTTCAGAGTACTATTTGACGACCTCATTGGCTAATGACCCTAACTAGATAGAGAAAGAACTCGTCAAGAGTAATTTGTAACTCCAATTTTATTGCATTCAAACTTGAAAAGAGAGATATATGACCAAATTTATGAAACAATTAAGTAACCCATTTGCAGGCCCAATTTGACCTTGTTTGACGATGACACCAAGGAAAGAACTCATCAAATTTAACTTATAGCTCTAATTTAACCACATTCGAGTTTGAAACAAGAGATGTATGACCATATTCAATAGTTAGAGAACAATGATAATGAAACTTTTAAAAAATATTAAGGAGTAAAATGAAAAAAAAAATTATGGTATTTAAAATAAATATTAGGAACCAAAATAAGTTTTTGAACTAAATACTTTATATATATGGGATACAACAATATATAGAAGCAAGGCGGTGGCAAATTTTTTTTTTTTTATAAATCAGGCTATCTACCGTCGGAAACAATGACTAATTCATTTGTCGCGGGTTCTTCACTTAAGAGTAAACGGTTAGCCACAAAATGATTCCCATACTCAAAGGTAAAATTTGAACTCTGACTACTTAATTAAAGAATCAAGTGAAGAACCACAAGGTCACACTTATGTGGTTGGAGCAAAAATTCTTATGTTGGGGACTAATTTCTCTTAAATAAATATTATATTGTATATATTAAATAAAATATTCAACTAATGTTTTATATAATATATATTAACTTTTGTTCATGAACATTAATTTATTTATATTTACTTTTTGAAAAAAAAACTGATTTCGGCCAACATTTATCATAATATTCTTGAAAAGGACTAGCTAGTTGATTATTTGCATTAGTTTTATCTTTTAGATCGTATTTGGACCAAATTCCTGAAAAAAGGCAATCAGAGAAAGAATGATGGTCTTACTTCTTTTCGGCCGAAAAAGAAAAGAAAAAGACTGATGACTAAAAATTTCCATTTTTGCTTCATTTTGCTACATACACTTGTGGAGCCAATGTGCCACATGTGAGTGTCAGCATCCTATTGGGCAAGTATATAACTAATATAACTCTAAAATATCTAACAATGAGCTATACAATGCAAAAGCAAAAATAACATACTAGATGATAAAACTAGTACAACTAATTACACTTGATTAATAATAAAGAGCCAGTTAATTAGTTACAAAACTTAACACTCCCTTCTCAAGTTCGAACTTGGGTGGAGACAAGTCCCAACTTGGACAATAAAGATCTGAACTAGAGTCAGGCTTGTTGGGTTGTTTCTATCCAATAATTGTGATTGTAGCACTAATCATAACATTAGTTTTAAAATATAGGTTAAAGGGTCATTTTGGTTCTAAATATATGTCTTGATGTTCATTTGGTCCATTATGTTTAAATATGTTCAAATTGGTCTTAAATGTTAGTAAAATATTTCATTTTGGTCCCAAACTATTGAATATGCCTCGTTTCAAGTTCAAACATGACGAATTTAGAGCTACGGATTGTTCTCAAATAATACTTTCTCTATCCAATTGGGACTGTCAATAAATAAGGTCAAATTGGTCTTAAAAGTAGACCGCTCATTTCATGGTCAAACCAACAAAGTTGATCATATCTCTCTTCTTTCAAATTTGAATGCGACGAATTCAGAGCTACGAGATCCTCTTAACAATTCCTTTAAACTTGAAATGAGAGATGAGAGAAATATGACTAAATTCAATAGTTTTGGACCAAAATAAAACATTTTGCTAACATTTAGGACCAATTTGAACATTTTGAAACATAATGGACCAAAATGAACATTAGAGCATACATTTAAGACCAAAATGACCTTTTGACCTAAAATATAATATATTTCCATTAAGTTAACAAATTCTTATATAAGTATTGTCTAATTGGATCTCATCCTTTATGGATAAATTAAGTCATTTTGTGATAGGTTATATTAACTTTACCCTCATGTGGAGAAAAGGAGAGGAGCCCAACTTACTATCTAGTAAGAAAGTACTAATAATTGTATCTCATTAATCTTATAATTCCACCATATATATTAACTTGTTATAAATATATTTTTAATATATTGGATCACCACATGAGTCTTTTAGCCTTCTTGTAACATTCCTACAACCTCATCATGGTTACATCACTTTAGTCCTTTTATAACATCTTCATGAAAGCTTATTAGTGTGTTTAAAGGTGCATTATGGTGCCCTCAATCATACTTTTATGACATGAGTCCTATAAATAAGAGGCTATTTTGTACACAAATGAAATGAGAACAATAGATTGCCTTATGCACTTTACCTTAATCTTGTCTACTTTTACTTCTTAAGTTCTTTATTTTACATGTACAACACGTTATCAACACGATATATCGCTTTAAAGTTTTTGAGTAGGAACTTTTGAAGTTTGTTTTCATCACTTCAAGGTAAGAAAAAGTACTATCATATTTCTTTTTTCTTTGTCATTCTTCTTTTGTGTAAATTCTTTACTTGTTGATTTTATAAATGTGTATATGCATATACTAATTATTTGAATTTTCATTTTACGTGTAGTTTTATTTACAATGAAAAATCTTACAAAGCTTGAATTCGTTGCACTCGACATTTAGGAAAAAAATTATTTGTCATGGGTTCTTGATGCTGAAATTCATTTGAGTGCAATGAATCTTGGAGATACAATTAAGGAAGAAAATCAAGCATCTCCGCAGGATCGCGCAAAAGCAATGATTTTTCTTCGTCATCATTTACACGAAGAATTGAAAACTGAGTATCTTACTGTCAAAGATCCTTTGGTTTTGTAGAACAATTTGAAGGAAAGATATGAACACCAAAAAACTGTTATTCTTCTTAAGGCTCATTATAATTGGACACACTTATGTTTGCAAGATTTTAAAACCGTAAATGATTATAATTCAACACTTTTTAAGATTAGCTCTCAATTGAAATTGTGCGGTGAAAAAATTACTGACGAAGATATGTTAGAGAAGACATATTCTACTTTTCATGCCTTGAATGTGCTCCTATAGCAGCAATATCGAGAGCGTAGATTCACTAAATATTCTGAGCTAATTTCTTGTTTACTTGTGGTTGAGCAAATTAATGAGTTGTTGATGAAAAATCATCAATCTCGTCCAACTGGATCAACTCCATTCCCTGAAGTGAATGTGAAAAATGGATCAAATACATTTCCTGAAGTGAATGTGAATTTTTCTCATGGTCGTGGATGTGGGCGTGGTGGAAAACGAGGTTGTGGAAAGAAAAATATTTGGACTCGTGAAAATTCTTCATATTTTCCTTCAAATTATGCAAATAAAAGTGTTACACAAAAGCACAAGAAAGGAACACAAAATGAGGAGAACTAGAGAAAAAAGAATAGTGATGATATTTGTTTTAGATGTGGCACAAAAGGTCATTGGTCTCGTAGTTGTCGTACTCCGAAATACTTGGTTGACCTCTATAAAGCATCACAAAAACAAAAAGGAAATCAATTTGAAACAGATTTCTTTAAAACTATTAACCCAACATTTTCGGATGGATCACAAATGAATTTTGATTTTGATGTTTCTGATTTTTTGGAAGATCCTAGTGGCAAGATTGATCATCTTCTTAGTAATGGAAATGACTATCTTTTTTAGAGTATTTTTATATTATGTTTATTTTATTTTCACGTGCATTTAAATTATGTTTAGTTTAATTTTGAATGTAATTTGCCTTTTTAAATTTGAATAAAATGAAATTCTCATGTTATATATTGTTTGTTCAAAGTATTAAAATTATTTTAATTTTTGTGTTTAGATAAAGAATTATATTCAACAATATGGAGGATGACATATGTTTTGTTGACAGTGGCGCAATGTATACAATTCTTTGTGATAAAAAAAATACTTTGAAAAATTAGCATTAGTAAAAATTAATGCTAATACAATATTTGGTTCTGCAAATATAATAGAAGGCTCCGGAAGAGCCTATATCACATTACCAAATGGGACAAAATTAAATATTGAAAATGCATTATACTCTAGTAGATCTAAGAGAAATCAACCAAGTTTCAAAGATATACGACGTAATTGATATCATATTGAAACTAAAAATGAAAATCATATAAGATATCTCTATATTACTTCAATAGTATCAAGCCAGAAGTTTGTATTGGAGAAACTTCCCACTTTTTTTCTGGATTATATTTTACAAAAATAAAAGTGGTTGAATCAAATTTTGTTCACAAAAAGTGCTCAAGCCCCATAACTTTAAAACTTTGGCATGATCGTCTTTGTCATCCAAGTTCAACTATGATGCGATGTACCATAAAAAATACACATGGGCATCCATTGAAGGACCAGAAGATCCCAATGTTAAATGATATCTTTTGTGAATCTTGTTCTCAAGGAAAATTGATTATTAAATCATCGGTTTCCAAGTTGCCTATGGAGTCTCCCATCTTTTTGCAACGTATTCAAGGAGACATTTGTGGTCCTACTCATCATTCTTGTGGACCATTTCGATATTTTATGATTTTAATTGATGCTTCTACTTGTTGGTCACATGTTTGTTTACTTTCAACTCGTAACGTAGCTTTTGCAAAATTACTTGTTCAAATAATAAAAAGTAATAGCACATTTTCCTTATCATTCTATCAAAACAATATGTTTGTCAATTGCACAGACCAGTTCGTCAAAGATGACAATCATTTTGCATTGTTCTATAATTAGTTAGAGACTCGTGTGAAAGAAAAATTTTGAGAGAATGAAGGATTTCTAAATAATGGAAACTTAAGGACCTTAAAACAAAAAAAAAAAGTCGGGTTGGGGTATAATTGATTCAAATGTAAAATGTTGGGGGTATAGTTGACAAAAAATGTTGAGGATATAACTGAAAATTGGGGGTACCAACAATACTTTTGCCAAATATTTTATATGTTGGAAGAAGGTGGATTCTATCATTGGAGACTCTATGTCCAAGAACATATATGATATCTCATCTACCATCAATTTGCTAAGAAGCCATGGGATGAGCTGGAGAAAAAAATATAGGGTGAGTACTAGACCACAACTCTACAAGATTCAAAGGAATTAAGTACAGTCTAGTAAGATACAAATTTTGTAACTGCTTATTACAACAAATTGTATAAGATGTGGGATGAGTTAGCCATAATAACTCTTGTTCTTATGTGCAAATGCTCTGATACCATGATAAAAAGTAATCACAGAAGTAGTACGCGAATGTTAGCATCTTATTGGACAAGTCTCTGACAAAGGGTGCGTTTGAATTAGATTTATAGTAAACGAGGAGTTAAAGAAAGGGTTGTATGATAAAGGTAATAAAATAGTTGTATGATAAATGAGCTTTTTAATGAATGGTGTTTGGGAAATTGAGAGATAAAGGTAAAATTGTGATGTAAAATTATTTTAAAAAGTATGTAATGATTATGGTTGATTGAAATAAATGTATTGGTATTTTAAAATTATATATAGGTAAATATGGTAATGATATTGGAGGATAATGAAATATTATTTTGGTGCTTGTATTGATTTTAGTGTAATGGTATGACAAAGGATTTGTCTCGAAATTTGTGTTAAAGTAGAAATTGTTAATGGAGGTTGAACTAGAAATATGATAAAGAAGATTGAAGGTGTGAGGGAGGGACTAAAATGTAATTTTTAGGTACTAAATTATAATTTTTTGAGGACTAGATTATATATTTTTCTCGTTACAGTCTTTTAATTTTATTTTAAAATTTTATACTACAAAAAATACTACCCATATATATACTAGAGGAGGGACCCAAAGGTATATTTTTTGGGGTATGAATTATGTATTTTTCTGAATTTTGTTCTTAAGTTGTTGCACTACCAAAAATATTACCTAAATATATACTGGAGGAGGGACCAACATGTAAATTTTATCTTATTTCTAGTTTTGAATATTGTACACTACAAAAAATACTATCCATGCATATATTGGAGGAACGACTAGACTGTAAAATTTTGGGAATTGAATTATATATTTTTCCTTATTTTGAATATTGTTTTTATATTTTTACACCACAAAAGATATTATCATATATATACCGGAGGAAGGACTAAATCGTAAATTTATGGGGAATGAGTTATATATTTTTTTCACATTAATGTTTTTGAAATATGTTTATAAACTTTTGCACCACAAAAAATATTACCCATATATATATACGGTTTATTTTTATAAATAATATAAAAAAATAAAGTATTTAGATTTTTGGGACAAAAAAGAAACTATTTAGGTATATGGGACACTCGGATGTGGTCCGAGTGTCCTGATACACGTGGACCAATTATCCGGTGCCACGTGGCACCGGGTGAAAATTTTTTTTAAAAGTTTTTTTGGAACACTCAGACGCCGTCCAAGTGTCCCTGCTGTGTCAGCCGGACTGTCAGTCCAGCTGACACAGTTTTGACTCATCCCCTTATATATATATATATATATATAAAATGGGGTAGGTAGGTAGAGAAAATGGAAGAAAGAGAAAATAGAATCATGAAAAAAAACATGAGGAGAGAGAGTAAAAAAAATAGATATAAAATATGAGAATTTATGAGTGATTGGTGTATAGATTTAAGAATTTGGTATATAAGGAGTTGTTTTGTAATTTTAATTATAACAAATTTTA
>QANZ01054545.1:1989-14392 GCA_003254925.1 Chamaecrista fasciculata | reverse complement strand
AACATGTGGTGGATTTTCGCAAAACTTTAAGCATATGATTAAAACTAGGCTTAAGTGCAATTTTGGTCCCCTAACTTTTGCAAAGGTCTCAATTTGGTCCCCTAACTTTTTTTGTTGCAATTTTGGTCCCTTAACTTTCGCAAAGGTCTCAATTTGGTCCCCTAACTTTCTTTGTTGCAATTTTGGTCTCTTAACTTTCGCAAAGGTCTCAATTTGGTCCCCTAACTTTCGCAAAGGTCTCAATTTAGCCCCCTATCTTTTTTTGTTGCAATTTTGGTCTCCTAACTCTTGAAAACGTTTCACTATTGGTCCCAAGTGCACTTCCAAGTCATGAAAACGTCTCCGCATAATGGTCCTTTTTTAATCCACTTCACCCATATTTGTCACGTCATCAGCCAACTCAGCCTGCCAGATCGGCACTAACGGCAGATAATGGATGGAAAAAGTGCACTTGGGACCAACAGTGAGACGCTTTCAAAAGTTAGGGGACCAAAATTGCAACAAAAAAAGTTAGGGGACCAAATTGAGACCTTTACGAAAGATAAGGGACCAAAATTGCAACAAAAAAAGTTAGGGGACCAAATTGAGCCCTTTGCGAAAGTTAGGGGACCAAAATTGCAACAAAAAAAGTTAGAGGACCAAATTGAGACCTTTGCGAAAGTTAAGGGACCAAAATTGCACTTAAGCCTTAAAACTATAAACACCCAACATACATCTCATGTATATCACAAAACTAGTATAAACATATAATTAGTGTGGCTCTGATACCACTGTTGGGAAATCACAGAGGGAGCGCAGCGAAAAAAAATAAAAAAATTGACAAAACTTGATAAAAGGCTAACTCTGTGATTCCTTCCAGGATCCACTAACTATGTTTATACCAGGTAAGAAAAGATGTTTACCTAGTTTCAATCGGTGACTTATCGTGTTCGCGAATTTGAGAAGTCCACTGAGTGTCCTTCCTCTACGGGTGATCCACACGAGCAGTTTGGCAGATGCCTAGGTGCTAGCCTCCTTTACTTCTTCCCAAGTGAATACGGGAACTCTATCTATGATTCTTGAATAATCAAGAACTGTTCTTGATTATCAAGATTGATTGATCATCCATAATCCGCTCCCTACGTGCCTCCCAATATGGAAGGTACTGTTGCAATGCTACGGTCCAGTCAATTTCAGTTCTTCCGGTGAGCTGTTGGGAATGCTCCCAGTCCAAATCAACAGCAGTTGTTGGTATAAGCTGACGATGTCCTAATTGCCTCAAAACCCTGTCGGGTTGATGCCACTCCACAATGTTGTGACAAATTAATGGCACATGAGCTCGCCAAATTTCAATTCCTTCCAGGCAATACTCAGGGATGCTAAGATCTGCAAGTGCCTCAGTACTATACGGCTCCCATTCATTCTGTTGCATTGAATGTTAGGAATCATTATAAATATGATTATAATAGAACAAAGTATGTAACTTCGCCAAGTCAAAAAAAAATATGTTAACTAACACTTACCTCTGTGTCAAGCATCCGCTCAATGATGGACCGATATTGATTGACATGGTACCTCAGAGCTTCAAAGAATCTCTTCTTATCCGACCACCTGTAATGTATATAAAATATTAATGTTGTAGGCTAATGTCAATGAAATTTAATAATATTTAATTCAATTACCTGAATGCATACAGGGGAGGAAGTCAATACTCATCATCTTCTTCTACGACCGGTAGCCTATTTTTATGTCGCTTGACAATCTTAGGTCTTAATCTGGGGAATCAATCCCATGCCCACACATGTAATAGATTATGCAGCCCCCAATATCAGATTTTGTATGATCAGTGGCTTGACACATTTCGCGGTATAAATAAGCTAAAACGGTCGATCCCCAACTATATGTCCTGCACTTATCAAGATCCTCAATAAGGGGCAAGAACATACTGCTCACAAGTTGACTAGAGTAGTCACAAAATAAGATCTCTCCAATCAACTTCATTATGTAAGCTCGAGTGTACTGCTCGAGCACCTGTTGAGTAGCATTCTCAGGGATGCTATTGTCAGAAAATTCTTTCGCTAGCCATGATATTTTGATTTTATTTCCTTTTAGGTCATCAGATGTAGGCCATTTTCCGAAAAGACGCATGCAAAACTCCTTTATATTTGTTGGAATACTCCCAATCACCAGAGTACCATCTATCGGGAGTCCCAATTGCAGTGCAACATCCTGCAATGTAATTGTAACTCTCCCATTGGCATGCGGAAAGTGTGTGTCTCTGGCCCCCATCTTTCGACTAGAGCACTGACTAAAGCGTGATCAAAGAAAATGAAACCAGCACGAGAAATCCCATAAAATCCAGCCTGCATCAATAAAGAGTACAAGTTTGCGGGGAGGATAATATTTTGTTGTACTAACTGCACGACGTACATGCAATGTTCGATCAGGTTGCCATTAATTACAAAGTGTAAATTAGAATAAATAATTAACTTTAAATTAATACTAATAATAACAAAAAATGTAATTAATAATAAGTACTTACATGTCCTTTCCAAACAGCCTCAGACATATGTTGTCTATGTAAATATAATACAAATGGGTTCTCTGGACCAGGATCAAGTTCCGGAGCAGCTCTACATCTAGCATCCATAACTATAAAATATACATACACAAGTTTTCTAGAAAACATACACCTATTTTTCTATTTGCATACATTTTCTAAAACAAAATTACAAGTTAATGCAATTGACAATTAATTTTTTTACTAACTACTACAATCTATAAAATAAAACATCAAACAATCAATAATTAATTACATTATTAATTTTAATCAAATCATAAAAAATTTAATCAATAATTAATTTTTCAATATGATATCACATTAATTAAATTTTCATTCTATAAAAATTAATTACTATATTTAAATAAATAAATATCATACAACAAATCAACCAAAAATTTTATTTTCCAAATTGATAATTTTTAAATTAAACAAAATCATTATTTAAAATAAACAGCTTTTTTTTAAAAACAAAAAACAAAAAACAGCACACATTACAAATAACATTTAAAAATAAATAAAAAAATTCATCACACGACGGAAGACAGAGGAAACTTACCTGTAGCGGCGGACGGAGGATCCGGTGACGGACAGACGAGACTGCGACTGAGAGCGGCGACTGATGGCGGCGAGTGAGGGTGGCGACTGATGGCGGCGACTGCGACTGAGGAGTAGCGACGACTAAGAGCGGCGAATGAGGGGAAAATGAAGAAGAAGATCAGCGGCGGACGGTAGTGATGGGAGAAGAAGAGTGGCAGACGAAGGTGGATGTGGGAGGAAGACGTGTAAAACGGAGATGTGGGAGGAAGATGCGGCCGTGCAAGAAAGACGGAGAAGGTGGATGTGGGAGGGAAGACGAAGCGTACAGAGAAGACGAAGACTAGGTTTTAAAAAAGCCAAGGGTTAAACCGTCATTTTGATTGACGGTACAATTTTTAATTATTTTTAATGAAACTGTCAACTATCCTGACTGTTTTCCTTCAATAAAAAATGGCATGCCTCTTGACGGTGTCCTTTTCAGTTTTTTCCAAAGGAAACTGTCAAGCGGCTTGACGGTTTTCTTTGAACCGTCATGGGCCATAGCGGTTTCTTTACATCTCTCTTCCGTCAGCAATGTCAGCGGTTTTCTTTCCGTAAAAATGTCATGCCAGTTAGCGATTTTTTTATACCTGATTTTTGCTACAATAAAAGTAGCCTATACATGTGATATGGTTAAAATATAGTCTAAACGTGTAGTTACTAAATTTTCTTGGTCTACCGAAAAGAAAAGTCAGGTAGACTCCATAACATAATCCTAAAAAGAATAAGTGTAGAAATTATAGATGGAATTTTGTTTTTACAGATTTAATATGTTTAAAATTTCTCTAGTTGAAATTAGTATATAATTATATATATGTCGTGTCGTGTCATATAAATTTAAGAATTTAACGTGTCGGCGTGTCAACGTGTCTGTGTCCGTATCGTGTCCCGTGTTCATATCAGTGTCATAAGTTACGGATAGAGAGCGAGAGAGAATAGTCAAAGTGGCAGAGAGAGTGAACTCAAAGTGATCAATTAGGAGAAAGATAAATGACACGTCAAAGTGTAACATCATTCTTAAAGAAGAAAATTAAAAAAAAAACATTAATGACATGAACAATTTGAAAAATATGACATGCTTAGTGAACCAAAACGAAAATTTTAAAGTATCTTGAAATAATGTAAATTACAAAAGTAGTCCTTATGGTTTGACCTATCTACATGATGGTACATGTGATTTAAAAAGTTGTAAATTAGAGTCTATACCTTGCATCGTTAATAAATTGGGACCTTGCCCTAAAATATTAATTGAAATTGACAAGTAACATGTTTAATTTCAATCCCTACTTAAGGACCAAAACAAAACATGGTACAAATATTAGGGGCTAAAGTGAAATTTTCATCTGTCATCTTCAGTTAATTTCTTACGATAAGACCCCAATGCATTAATAGTACAAAGCACATGCTCCAATTTGCAACCTTTTTAAACTACAAAGTGCTATCGAGTAGATAGATCAAATCACAAGAACTAGTTTTATAATTTTTCTTTGAATTAAAATAATAAAAAAAACAATATTTATCTATATATCTATATCTATATTATATTATATGGGTCTGGTTGGTCAAAATTACTGAATTGAAAATAAAAAAGAAAAAGAAATCACCCACTTTCCTCTAGCCCACGTTCTCTCACCCCAATCAAGTTAGTTTTGATTTTTATTAATATTTTAAACTCCATAAAAAAAGGGAAAATTATACTTATACTATATTATATGGCTTCACCTATTTATGGTCGGTCAAAATTACTGAATTAAAAAAATAAAAAATAAAAAGAAATCACACACTTTCCTCTAGCCCACGTTTTCTCACCTCGAACAAGTTAGTTTTGATTTTTATTAGTATTTTAAACTCGGTAAATTACATTTTGGTACTCTATGGTTTGGTCATATTTCACTTTAATACTCGGTAATTTAAAAAGTGACACTTTGGTACTCTGTGATATTCTCTCTTAACAAATTATTTTTGAATAATTTTATATTTTATATACATATTTGTGTGTCCTCTAGTACTATATTATATGTCTAGAGTGCTTTTGGTCAGTCATAAATATTCAATTAAAAATTATAAAATCCAAAGTAAAAAAATACATGGAGCATACTTTACTTTCGGAGCAAAGTGCAATTCTGTCTCTCTACTCTTAACTATGCGGGAATGGATTCTCTGCTGTAAAATTGTGGTGCTGTCATGCTGTTCATCAAATCTACATGATTAATTTTTCATCTAATGGCTCATATTGTTTCAACCCAAAACACATAAATTTTTGAAAGCTGAAATTAACACAGACAGCATGGACAGCACCACAATTATACAGCAGAAGATCCATTTCCTAACTATGCACGTCCAACAATTGCCTTGCATATAAATTTTCATTTTTTTTCTCTGCCATTTTTTTTGGTGGAGATATAAACTGCCATTAATGCCATGACACTACAAACTCAGTCCACGATTTATAATCATCTTCCATTTTTATTTTTTTATGTATTTAATGTTTTAGTTATATTTTATTTTATTTTATAGTATAATTCTTATAACCGACTACCAAAAAAAACTCTTTAGAATATATAAATAACACAAATTTTAAAAAATTTAAATTAAATTATTAATAATATTTTATATAATTTTTAATATTAAATTGTTTTAAATTTTATAAACATATTTGCTTGTCCGTTAGAGCACGCAAAGCCCTCTAGTATATATATATATAACTGATTTGAACATTTAACCTAGAATAAATAATATACTTTGTATTTAATAGTACGTAGAATACAAAATTTATTTTTTACTTTGATTAAATTTTAAATGACTTATTAAATGAAAATACCAAAAGAAGAAACAAAAACTCTATTGAAAAATTTGTCAAATTCAATTGTTGCAAGTAACATTATCAACCAAAAACAAGTAGAAAGATGCTTATTTTAAGCAACACAAAACAACCCAAACTCCATCCTTAGTTCCTTACTCCTAATAGCAAGACATCAAAATAACATACAGAAAGAGATTCAAGACACTACATTTCATCTTATACAATTTGGTGCAAATCCCACTTTATTAATTTGCACCATTCTACTGCTCTCTCTGTTTACAGGATTTCCAGATTTTTGTTGTCTTACTTATCAACCATTGCAATTATTTTTTTTTTTCTTTTTTCTTTTATGGGTCCAAATAATTACACCTACATTTTCATTGTGATAAGAGCAACCAAATTTTTTGTACAAAACACGCCAATCCTAAACTTTGCCCATGCCTGTACAATACATTAACGTGCCTTTGGCCACAATCAACAAAGATGCCCTGAAAAAGAAAAAGGACAAAGGGACAAAAGCAGAAAGAACAAAGAAAATCACGTGAGTGGCATACTCATCAATTAGTCAAAGAGATGGCACGTGAGATTAAGAACTTGCACGTGGTTAGAGAGTATTCCTACGTGAGCTGGCTGATTTTTTTTGGCCAAAGTTTAAATTTGGTCCCATATCTTTTGCTCAGTTTCCAATCTGGTCCAATATCTTCTTTTGTTGCATTTTTAGTCCCATATCTTTGGGTCAGATTCTAATTTGGTCTCATCTTTTTTTGTTGCAAAAATGGCCCCATATCTTTGTAAAATGATCAGTTAACGATTGATCTTTTTGTAAAGATATGGGACCAATTCTATAACCTAACCAAAATATAGCAGACAAAAAATGATATGGAGCTAAATTGGGACTTTTTGAAAAGATATGGGATAAAAAGTGCAACAAAAAAATATATAAGCCCAAATTGAAAACTTAACAAAAAAATGAGACTAAATTTTTTGACCCATTTTTTTTTAACAATGTCATACCAACAAATTCTTGAAGTACACAGTGGGTCAATGAACATTGAATAGTGACAGTAGTATAATCATGTTATAATACTATAACAGAGATAGATCACATACATTGAATATAAATGGATTAAATTATTATAAACCATGCCGAAAGACAATTTCACTTTCATTTTATCATGCATGTATACTTAACTAATAAATAAATATTAATAATTATTTTCAATTTACCTACCACTCAGATTTTTTTAACATAGAAGTGATCTATTTAGTGAAAAGTGAAAACCAAAATAGATTAATGATATTGATAAATCTTTTAATTTAATGCTTAAAAATATTAATTTAAATTTGACAATAAATTCATTTTTTAACAACAATATTTAGATATCATATCAATAAAACTTTTATTAATTAATCAATTAGGTTTACATCAAATAAACAAACTTAATTATGATTTTAATTTCAAATAATTAAATAAAATAAATTGTCCTTTATCAAAGAATAAATCATTAATTATTAAAATTTTGATCATAGTGCATATAGCGTCAAGTCTCAATGTCTCATTGACTTCAGTTATATATAAAAAAAACTCGAAAGTTGACACAAACTGTTACCAAAACAAGAATTTGGTAAAGCTCAAAACAACTGAAGTATTTTTGCAACATGCACTAGAAAATTCGACCTAATTTCTAATGTAGTTTGTCATTATGCAAAAAATCAGCGGAATCAAACCAAGCCTATGTCACAGATCACAATCCTCTGTTCCATTCTATTTCATTAAAGCTCCGGTAGAGGTAAGTATCGATATTCCACTAAGATTAAAAATTAACTTCTAATCTCTTTAAAAATTTACAAAAAGAATTTATATATCACTCACTAAATATGATTTACATATGATTTTTATATTGAACAGAGAAAATTGAATTCTCACTCTTGTGAACAAAGGTAAGTATCCAAATCTCAACCAATTATGCGAATTCTCATTAGATGTACTACTTAATAGTTTATCTATAATTGTGCTGATACATACACTCATTAACAAACTCCAAAGTCATGAATGCATTGTGGCCCCAAAATTGGTTACCCAAATGCTCCCTCTTTTGCATAAAGAAAGCAGAAAACATGGTAAGTTGTTGACTAGGTCACATCACCGTTACCAACTACTCTAATAATCAATTTCTCGTGTTGTTAGTTTTAATTAAAACAGTTTTTTTATGGATAAATTACACTTTGATATCATGAGGTATGGACCAATTTTACTTTGTACCCAATTTTATTCTTCACTAACACTTTGATATCCAAACTTCTTTTTTTCATTACACTTTTTCATTATTCATGTGCAGGTCATGTGCATGGTTAAAAATATAAAATTCACCATCATAAACTCATTTCATGATTCAGCCTCCAAAAAACACGATTTAGTATGTACTCGAAAGCAGAGAATTTCAATTTTTTAGACTGAATCGTGAAATCTGAGTTTAAAATGGTGAATTTCATTTTTATATTATGCACATGACCTGCACGTGCTTTTTGTCCGTCAAACGGTAACGGCAAAAAAAAAAAAAAAAATTTGGTACAAAAGTGCTAAAAACCAATAATTGCTGATGACTCAATCAATGTTTAGTCCTTAAAAAAATTAGAAATAGGTGACTCAATCAATGATTTTTTACTACCATCAATTATTTAATCTTTTAGACATTATTTGTTAAGTAACTTGATGACATGAATATTAATTGCTGATGTGATTGTGCTAAATGGCATTGTAGTATCCTAATTAGCTAAAAGACCATACATAAACCTAAACTAAAGTACCATTGTTTCCACTAGCTTCATACTTAGAAAGATGAGACTGAGATCGAGAGTTATAGTTATTCTTCCCACATTGGATTTTGAAGCTCAAATATCCACCAATGAGAAAGTTTGATCGAGTCAAGGGTTGACCTGTTAGAAAGATCCTAGAGAGACAAAGAAAATGACATTGAAACGACTTCAATCAGAGGCCGAATGCGCCCTAAAACGTCATCTAAAGNCCTGTGGTATTCTCCATTAACACTTTGGTACCCTTTGGAGCTATTTTGTAATTTTAACCATAACAAATTTTGCAAAAATTACACATTGACCCCAAAATTTTTTTAAAAAATTACAAATAGGTCCCTAAATACATATTATTTAGAGACTAAAATGAAAACTTTAAAATATTTTGAGGTCAATATATAATTTTTACAAAATTTGTTATAGTTAAATTACAAAATAGCTCCAAAGGGTACCAAAGTGTTAATGGAGAATACCACAGGGTACTAAAGTGTCAGGTTTCAAACCACAGGGTACCAAAGTGAAATAGGGTCAAACCACAGGGTACCAAAGTGTAATTTATCCTTAATCTTATTTGGGTCAAGATCGAATAGTTAAAGCCTCTCAATAATAATGACTCCACACCCTCCGCCTTTTTAAAAAAAAAATAGGAAAGAGATTTACCAAAAGAAAATAGGAAAGAAAACAATTATAAAATGGTTTGGTTTTTCAATTGTTTAGAATAATAATTTGTTCGTAATCCTAAAAAAAATTGATTTGAGAAAATAGTTGCATTAAACAGATTTGTTTTTAAATAAAAAACTGTTTTAAACAAACTCAGTGTTTTCTCATTTTTAAAAACAGGTACTTTTATTTAATTTTCACATTTTAAATGACTTATTTTTTAAGTATGAAAATATAGGTCATAATCTTTTAAAATTTTTTAAATTTTAATAGGCTAGAACACATTAAATTTTAATCACTATATAGTAAGTTATTTAAATTGTGAAAAATAACAAAAGGCTTTTTTATTTTTTAGAAAAATTATTTTTGTTCTTGAAAACTGTATAATTTTTATCACACTTGACAATAACAATATTTTACAATTAATTATTGTTGCATTTAATAATAATAAGAAAATATAAAGTAAATCTTTAATAAAAATATTAACAAGAAGTTATTAGTGTCCATAGTTTAAGAAAATTCTAATATAGTAAATAAAATTTTAAAAGATTTTTATGTATTTTAGCTAATTTCTTTTTCCTCGACATAAACAATAAGTATTATTTTGGTACTCTAATAATAGAAAAAGTAATGAAGGTAAAAAGGAATTAAATTAGAAATGCCATTGATACCATTAATCACCACCAAAGGCACCACAAAATAAATAGAAAAAGGACCTCAAAAAATAAATTACTACGATCACTTGACTAATGAAAACTTATTCACAAGGAATGACCACTTATTTTATTATCTGATAAGCTTAAAATAATTGCTTCCCTTATTGCCAAAAAGAAAAATTGCTTCCCATTTTTGTTTTTTGGTCATAAAAGAATAATTGCTATATTATACTGAACTAACGTTCACTTTGAGCCAAACCTATCACCCTCGTTTTGGGCTTATTAAAGGCCCACTCCATTCAAGCATTTTTACTATTTCTTGTTTAAGTCTGTATAGTTATGACCAAAAATTTCAACCAAAAAAAAAGAGTTATGACCAAAAAATTCTAATGCTAGTTTTTCAAAATTTCGATATTGACTTTTCTTTTTGCTAATATTATTATTACCATATTGTTATATGATTAATTAATTTTGTATTTAATTTTTTTACTGAAGCTTCTGAAAAAATTATATTGATGATGTTGAGACTTAGGATGGAGTTTCTATAATCGAAAGTAGACATGCAAACAAGCAATTAGTAATACTTATTAAATTCAACAAGTAGATTTAACAAGCTTCTGAAAAAATAAGATTAATTTTTCTACTTAGTAACACTTATTATATTCAATAATACCACTTTACTATTCATACTTTCTCATTACTTTATTTCCTTCACTTTACATCAACATTAACAATCTAATCCCAATAATCTAATCCCATCAATATAATTACTTTATCACCTTAATTCTTCTCAACAACCCCAAAACTCAATGCCATAACTATTTTCACCAACCACCCATTCATATTCTAATGAACAAAGAAGCTAAACTCATTGTAAAATATCATATTTGAACAACCACATTCAATACACTAACATTAATAATACAATCTCAACAACATAGTGACCCCTCAAATGTGGTCCCTCGTATTAATTTAATACAATAGATTGTCAATTCAGTCCCTCACACATTATACGATTACAATGGTCCCTCACACAACCATACATACATAAAAATGGTTCCCCTCAAATTCCTTCACCTATAAACACAAAATTCTTGCTCAATACAATAATTACATTCAATCCAACAACAATTACATTTAAAGAAAACACAATAATTACATTCAAATTTCTCCACCTATGTACAAATGATTGTTGCTCAATCCAACATTTACATTTACATTCACATAAAACACCAAAAATTTGAAATTTTCGTTACCTTTCAATTAATTGAAGAAGCATATTATGATGATGCTTGAACTTCCGATGCCTTTGAACTTCGAACACAAAAAACGCACACTGTGGGCTCGATTTCTCCGACGGACGTGTTAGATGGGTTTGGGTTCGATAGTTTCCGGTGAGATTAGTGACGGAGCCAGAAATATTAACAAGGGGGGGCCAGAATTTTTTTTTTAACACTATAGGGGGGCCGTTGGGATTATAATGCATACAATTAAATTATATTAGGACTAATTTGTAATAACTACTGAAATTTGGGGGGGGGGGGGGCCCCCACCAGCCCCTATCTTCGTGCCTGGGTGAGATGGGTCTGAGTTAGATGGGTTTGGGTTAGATGGGTTAGGGTTCGTGCGGTTAGGGTGCATGGTTCGGCCAAATGGGTTAGCGTGGCTAGGGTTTGTGGCTAGGTTTTGGGAGTGTGTGGGTTAGGATTCGTGCGATGGTGAGTGGTTGGTGAAGGTGAGGGGAGTGTGTGGTGGGTTCGATGGGTTTGGGGAGAAATGGTTGTGATGAATTTTTTTTTCGTAAATATGGCTGGGGATGATTTTGAATAAATGGGAATTTAAGAGTTTTAAACTGATGTGGCAAAAATTAATGATCTGACACGTATTTTGTTTTTTTTTTCAGTTTAGTCCTTGTTGACGTGGCATTTAACGTGTCACGTCAGCCGTTAACGTTACACGTCAGATGAGTAACGGTCATGTCACGTTTTTTGGAAACGGCCAGTAGACAGAATGATTAAATTGAGTAATGTTGGTAAAATTCGAGAATGTATTTGCCTATTTTGTTAATCTGGGGACCAATCTGCTAGAGCTTACAATTTCCAGGAACCGGATGATAGTTTACTCATTGCTATATTATACCACGTTCACTTTGAGCCCAACCTATCACCCTCGTTTTGGGCTTATTAAAGGCCCACTCCATTCAAGCATTTTTACTATTTCTTGTTTGAGTCTGTATAGTTTATGACCAAAAATTTCAACCCAAAAAAAAAAAGTTATGACCAAAAAATTCTAATGCTAGTTTTTCAAAATTTGGATATTGACTTTTTTTTTTGCTAATATTATTATTACCATATT